>APFE031245071.1:5605-45596 GCA_000404065.3 Pinus taeda | reverse complement strand
TTAATAGACTTGGGAGCAGCTATCAATGTAATGACATTAGAGACAATGAAAGCTTTGCAATTAAACGACATTAGAACAGCTTCAACAGTATTAGAACTAGCAGACAGATCTAAAGTTGTTCCGGAAGGAATATTAGAAGACATCATAGTCTCTTTGGATTCATGGGAATATCCTGTTGACTTCCTTATTCTGCAACCAAAAACAAATCTGGGAGGACATCCTCTAATTTTAGGCAGACCATGGTTAGCTACCGTTGATGCCTTTATAGGATGCAGATCAGGAAGTATGATTATCTCGCATGGAGATGAAAAGAAACACATCACTCTCTATTCACCTGCACAAACCACTTCTTTAGAATCAATACTTGAAACCCAGGAAAAGCAACAAACAAAAGCAGTTTTAAGTATTAATCAATTCTTTGATTTTAGAGAAGAGGAAGAGAATGAAGACTTAATGGATCTTCTCATTTCAGAACCGAATATTTCAGAGCAGCTTAGAAAAGAACAGTATGAAGCTGCAGATAACCTTTTGAATTAGTGTTTCCAGGAAACTTGTACTATTTCAACCTTGCAAAATTCTTTTATAAACATCTTTCCTGTAAACACAATTTCCAATCCCATAATCAAAACAATTGAGGTATATCCTGGTAAACATCTAAATATTGGAAACCAGCTGCAATCAAAACAAGAACAAGAGGTAATTGCATTACTACAGAAATACTCAAAAGCATTTGCCTGGGATTATACTGATATGCAAGGAATCCATCCTAGCACATCTATACTGATGGTAAACTTAAACCTGTTAGACAACCGCAAAGACGAATGAATCCTACGATGAAAGAAATAGTGAAAGAAGAACTGCAAAAACTGTTAAATGTTGGATTCATCTATCCTATTTCAGATAGTCAATGGGTTTCTCCATTTGGAACATTACATTGGTATCGAAGCATGATCTTGACCAGTTGTGGGGAAGTTAACAAGATAATGGAGGTTTTGGCCACGCATTCAGAGTGACTGGTGAATTTATGGTCACTCCAATGACAGAACGGGGAGAGTACACTGGGGATCATGGAGGAGTTGATGAGGTAGAACCAACAATTGAGAAGGAAAAACCAATAGGTCTTAGAAATGATGCAACATATGATCGTGACGTTGACACATACCCAGCAAGAAAGCCATGTGCATGCATGCGCAGTCCAACAAAACAATACCCATGGCCAACCTAGCCAACCTACCATGCCTCATTTTCTAGATGAACCGGAGAAGGGCAAGGAACCTGACATCTTTGTAGATTTGAGGAGATCCTTCATGGTTAAGATTAATGGGTATGAGGCGTTGGACCCTAGGATCAGGAGGGATTTCTTATTGGAGGAGGACAAATAGGGGATGGAGCCAAGAGGTGTTACTATTGGTGGAGAATGGGCCTCAGATGTCAGGAGCCTGTGGAGGAGGTTGAGAATGAGGACATGTGGGATGGTGAGGAGCACACTGATATACTGAGTGTGGCACAGGGGTCATCATTGTTGGAGACCTCTTTAATAGCACCAGTTGACATCTTGGTGGAGAAAGTAAAGCCTACACCCATAAAGCCATTTGTTGATGAGGTATTGTCCCTAGATGAGGTGTTAGGAGACATAGTGGTACCCATAGCCATGACAAAGTTCCCTGACGACAGCCACCTTCATCAACAGGGAGAACATATAGGGGGACGCGAGCTAGTCGTGGAGGGGCAATCCGTGACTCATGTTGAGCCCATGGTGCAGGAGGACAAGCAATCATCTTTTGGGCCAGACATTGATTTAAAGCAGATAGATGCACAGACCATCAACAGAGTTGTAGTACCTCTAGACAACATCTCTCTTCAGGCCTATATAGGTAGGGCTTGCAGCATTGTTATGCTACCTCTGCACAATGGAGAGAAAGATGCAAAATTACCCCGAGAAATTTTACATGTCGATCAGATCAGTGAGATGCAGTGACATGAGTTACATAGGGGGCAACATTCACAAAATGGGGGGTGAGTTTCGTGTATGGGAGTTTTTGCTCTTGATCCTTCCCTTGAGGTTGGATGGTGAGAGATTCTGAGTTGGTGCTCGATGGATTGAGCTAGGCATATGGGGTTGGTCATAGGTGCGTTCAAGCATTGGGATCCAGGTGGGACTACCTACCACTTACCAGGTACGCAGATTGTCTACTGCCTTGGTGGTATATTTGACCTAGCAGTCGAGCGCATGCATTTGTTAGGGGAGTCTCAGTTAGCGCCAATGGCCGGTCAGTTTTTGAGGGGATTCCATGGGTCATTTTGGTATGATGGTTGTACATGGTATCATAGGATGATCAACATACTTTGACAGGAGTTTGTTGGAGGAGGTGGCATTGGCAGGCCAATGGATAGTACCTTGTTTGGGGTCAGGGACTCTTTGGAGTTAGTTGGGACTTAGCTGTCACCAACGAGCAGCGCGGTGGTAGCATCGCCACCGATACATAAGGGGATTCACCTCTTGTGTCTCTCGGGGAGGATATGGAGGTGAGGCCCACATATCAAAGGGTACGATGATAGACAGTGGAGGTGGCAATACCAATAGGGAGTGGTTCAATACTTCCTATCTCATTTTTAGATCCTAGCATCTAGTGGCATGCAGGAGCATGCAGCGTTGAGCAGTGGTTTGTAGGTGAGCATGTTGTTGCATGGCGGTGTGTTGTGGTGTGCAGGTTTATACCATGGAGTAGGGGGAGGTGTAGCATTGGATGCAACTCGCCCCGTATGGATGGGGGCACTTGTGAGCATCTGGGGACATCCTATTCAACAGAGTTAGGTCTTCAATGGAGTTATCAACTAGACCGAGACAAAGACAAGGGCATCCATGGGATTACCTCTCGGTGTCCATGCAGACTCTTGGTCAGACCCATTGGGACTTACATACTTGTCTCTCTCTAACATGGCTTATAGTTACTGAGGGTTGGGTTGATGCCCCATGATGCCCTCAGTACAAGCAGCAAGACATGGCTGGCTCACCCTAGGCAATTGGATGAGACACAGTGTGTCATGGGCAGGAGGGAGACTCTCCAGTTGAGGCATTTGGTGGGAGCATGGGCTGATGGATACAGGCTTAGGGATGGCATGGGCTACTGCAGAGGGTGCATATGTTCCGCCCCTAGGCTAACACTTGGGGAGCTGATCGCTAGGGAGCTACATGATACACTGTCCACAAGGCAAACTGACGTGCTACATGAGCATAAGGGGCAGTGGATGGCAGACTTCTTTTATAGGAGGGTGTAAAGACACCAAGCAGTGTCCTTCGATAAGGAAAGTATGTTGTTGAGATCATTAAGAGATTTCAGATGGAGGGCTACGAGGTTATGGCCATAACCTGTGATCATCAATATGAATAAGACAATGACTTCATATTCAAAATTGGTGGATCCCACATTGTATAGGAAACTAATCAATTCATTGATGTATTTGGTCGACACTAGGCCGGATATATGTTCTGCAAGAAACACATTAATTCAATTCATGTTGGATCCAAGGTAGTAGCATTGGGTGGAAGCAAAAGATTTGCTCAAATATCTGAACAACACAATGGAATATGGTTTGAGGTATCTTGGGCATGGTCAAGTGACGTTGCAGGGGTATACAGACTCAGATTAAGTAGGCATCACAACAAACAAAAGAGCACTTCAGGGCATTTCTTTAATTTTGGATAAGTGATAATATATTGGTTCAGTAGGAAGCATATTCATGTGAAACTAAATTCAACAGAGGCACAACATACGGAAACAACTCCAGTGAGTTGTGCAGCCATTTGGCTTCACAAGTTACTTGCAAGGTTGTTTGATTAAGAGTTAGATCCTATGGTGATCTACTATGATAATCAAAGTTGTATCAAACTCTTTGAGAATATAGTCTTCCATGACAACTCCAAGCGCAAAGAAGTCAAGTACCACTTCATGCAAGGTAGGATTCAAAAGGGAGTTATGAAGCTCAAGTATATTCCCATGGATCAACATGTTGTTGATATTCTAACCCAACCCTACTTTGTAAAAGGAAATTTGAGGGCTTCATAATAACTTAGGTTGGAGCATAATTCCTTCCTCGCTAAGATGGAGTGTTGATGTTTGTAGCTCGAACAAGAACTTCCACAAAAGAATTTTGTCAAAAATCTCGAAATTAATTTGAGTCCTTTCTATTTTATAATTCACTTTATTAAAGTGAATATCATTTTAATTTTGAGCCATGAAAAGTATAATAAAATATAATTTAATTACACTAGTGATTTGATAAATCTCCACAACTAATCTCTAGTGAGATTGGGATTTAATCTCAACTATTTATCTCAATGAGAGAGGGTTATGGAGACTTAGTCATCGACTGAAAATTTTAAACGCAATTTAATATAGAAGGAAAAGTGACACAGTAGCTGAGTTGCACAAAGAGATAGAGTTCACTAATTGTGCAAGCCAAGAAGAAGATAGAAACAAAGAAGCAAAGGGAAATCAACTTCAACCAAATTTGTGGAGGTCATATGATATGGATTTAGAAGGGGAAGTTTGACCCAATAGAGGGTTGTACCATCTCAACCAACATTTAGGGTGCAAGTTAAGTTTATCTTAGCGCCATATAGGGGCCATATCACTACCAAGTATTTGTTGTAGATTTTCTTTTTTGGCGGGAAAAGTTTCCTCAATTGAGAAACCTTTGTAAGTTTTGAGAAAGTTAATGAAAAACTAATTTGAAAGGCTGGAAAATTTTGTTTGTCTATTTTTCTTGGATATATTTTTTAACACCTACTAGGGACCTATGATAACCCTCCCATACCCAAATTGGGTAAATTGTATATAGTCATAAGCTAGGAAGACATTTGAAGATGATACTTCTCTGAATTACTTTGATGGCTTTTGACAATTACACCATTGTTGCTCAAGTTGTGTAGCTAGGTAACAAATTGTTGTTCAGCACCAAAGATTTCTAAGGGGAAATCTCACTCCTCCTTTGGTGGACCTTGAGTGCCACCCTAGGGGAGCATCATCATAATTCCTTGGAGTCTTTTAGGGGCAGATTGCTGGAAATTCGAGCTGCTCTGTGGAGAAATCTAGGCGCAGAAAAAGGTACCACGTGCTCTTGTAGAGAGGTATTCCGTTGGAGCTAGTTCCAGGTTTTGCAAGTCCAATCCTTGGGAAATTTTGCAGCATATCTCAAGTGGATTTGTGCGCTAAAGGAGTGTTTATTGCTCATGTCGAATTATTCTTCCTGGGGCCTGTGCTTAAGATCTTTTGGACTATGCAGTTCTTTGTGAGGTTGATTGCGTGGGAGACTTGCCTGAGGGATTTAGGGGCTGGATTGCAAGGTGTAAGAAGACTTGTTGCGGGAATTTTCTGAGCATTTTGGAGGGGTTGCAGATGTGATTTCCCGTGGGAAACATTTTCTCACCAGTGGAGGAGCTCATAGAAATTGGGGGTGATTTTGGGAGGTTGGAACTAGACCAAACCCGTTCTAGGTTTTTATTGTACTCCAAAACTTAAGGTTGAGGGTTGTGTGGGAGTTGGCACACAAGTATGGCTTGTGGGCTTGAAACCCAAGCTTGGGGTTTTGTACCCATCCATGTTGGGACCAAAACCATGGGGAAAACTAGACATGTGATAGATGGAGATGATAGAGGACATTAAGATGAATCCAACCCAAGGAAAATCATCGAATTCTGAGTTGTCCTTGTGGAGATATTAATTTTTGAAGTTAGAGTTTGGGCTTGGTTGAGGTCGGCCTAGTGTTAGACAAACCCTCTTGGATGTTTGATTGAAGCCCTCATGTTTTATATAAATATGAGGTGAGTGAGGTCATTTTTAAGTACATCCTTGGGCATGAGAAAGAGTTCGCTTTAGGTGAGGAGATCTTTGATTTAGCTGCTGTCTTGGGCAGACTCCAAACGAAGGGAAACGAGGCTAGATTTTGGCGTCCTTCATGACTATTTGGAGGCCGAAACGATAAGATAGGCAGGCCAAGTTGGCTGATGCATTTCTGGACTCTTTTGGCAGTGTTTTGGGGCTTGTCTACCTCGGATTTGAGTGTCACAGAGGATATGAGGTGATTGCAGGTGGTCCGAGAATGAGATAGGTCATCTTCAAGAGGGTTCAGACCCTTGTTTTGGGAGAAGAACACTCAAATCTGTTGTGGAGACAAGGCCGCAGTATAGAGGTAAGGTTTTGGGGTTGTTTGTGCATGTTTTATTGGTGTATAGAGTATTGTTTTGGGCCGCAGATGTATGGTGTTTACAACAGTGAGTTGGAGAGCTTATTGGATGGGTCGAGATGCCTAGGAGTACACTCCTAACTCAGCCACAGGAAACAAAGGGAGGTTGCAACCCGAACAGGGGTGTCTTCCATGAGTATTGGGACAATGTTATATTGTTGGTTGGTATAGGGTCGTTGTAGGGTACGTTGCGGAGGAGCCTCATACCCTACAACAAATTTAGGTGCCTATTATTGAAAAACAGAAGGACCAGACTTTTGGGAGAAGGTCACACAGGTTTGGAGCAAGGGTTGAGGGTTGTTAAGTATGCCCTAACTAGACTTGCAGGTGCACAAAACCCAAGGCAAGGAGGCAGTAGTAGTATGTTGTAGATGACTCAATGATGGTTGAATGTTAGAGGATGGTGTCCAAGGGTTGGACTGTTGGTGAAGTCTGTTAGCAGCCAAGAGGAAGGTTCTTCATAGGTGTTGGATGCCCTAACCAAGGGCAGATTCTACAGCAAGGATTGGACACCTCAAGGTCTGGTGGAGGGAAGCATGAGAGGATCCAAGTGTGGAGCCCTATGTGCAGTGCCTCGATGGATTAAGGGTTGCTAAGAGAGGTAGGTTGTTGGAGCTCATAGGTCTGATCAGCCAAAGGAGTAGTTTATTATAGCCCATGTTCATTGTTGGAGAAGATACTTGCAGTAGTAATAGGTGGCAGCCCTATGTTAGTCTTCATTGGGGTAGCGTAAGAATATTCTAGTGGGTTGAAGTCCCTGAGTAGCTGAGGAGCAACAGTGGGCAGTTGTGAGTTGTTCACAAATGGAGTCATGAACAACTCATAAGGTTCTGAGGCATAACCGTCCTATTTTAAGGTTCCTACAGCATAAGCCTAACCCTTGGCATGCCAAGAACATCTTTATCCTTGCGGAAGCACTCAGTAAGGCCTTAAATAGCCGCATTGGTTCACCCAGGTATGTGGCTTTCTTTCCAGACTAGGATGAGGCCTTGCAGCCCTCCAATCGTCCACTAGAAGGGACCCTCGGCCCTTACCTTCAGATCTGAACTGTTGCGGCCTTTATCCAGGGCTATGTTGCCCACAAATCCTGCACATATCTCTCCTCAAACTCAACTTCCTTCCATCCTAACTCGGTCCAATTAGGTCACAAGAAATAGGACAATTCTCGTACTCCTCTCCTTGAGATTAGCACCAGTAGGATGTGGCCAACCTAAATCTGATGCCCTTGATGGATCTTGGTCTGTCTAGAATCCATCTCGGCCCTCAACTAAGGCTCACTTCAGACTACATCTTTGAGGTTGTTGTTAAAAATATGCAACTACAGTCAAATTCCACTTTGGACAACTCATTTGATGGAGATGATGATAGCATTGAATTTCTCTTTTCGAGAACAGCCCACTTTAGACGGAAAAGGGAGAAACATGGATCTAGTAGAGGGTGGGGATATGCATCCTGGGTGAGCTCTACTAGGAGAGAGGAGGAAAAAGGAAACTCAATGGGTGGAGCCCACAAGGCAAGAGAGGGGGCATAAATTATAAATGGAAGATGTAGCACTCACTTGGGGAGCTTTTGCTAATTTGACAATCACACCATTGTTGCTCAAGTTGTTTAGCTAGGTCACAAAGAGTTGTTCAATACCAGAGATTTCTAAGGGGAAATCTCACTCCTTCAATCGACCTTGAGTGCCACCTTAGGGGAGCATCGTCATAATTCCTTAGTCTTTTAGGGGCAGATTGCTGGAGATTCGAGCTGCTCTATCGAGCAATCTAGGCGTAGGAAAAGGGACCACATGCTCTTGTAGAAAGGTATTCCGGTGGAGCTAGTTCCAGGTTTTGCAAGTCCAATCCTTGGGAAATTTTGCAACAGATCTCAGGTGGACTTGTGGGCCAAAGGAGTGTTTATTGCTCAGTTCGAATTGTTCTTTCTGGGGCTTATGTTGAAGGTCTTCTGGACTACGCAGTTCTTTGTGAGGTTGAATGTGTGGGAGACTTGGCTAAGGGATTTAGGGGCAGGACTACAAGGAGGTGTAAGAAGACTTGTTGGGGGAATTTTCTGAGCATTTTGGAGGGGTTGCAGATGTGATTTCCCGTGGGAAAAATTTTCTAGCCAGTGAAGGAGCTCATAAAAATTTGGGGCTGATTTTGGGAGGTTGGAACTAGACCATACCCTTTCTATGTTTTTATGGTACCCCAAACCCTAAGGTTGAGGGTTGTGTAGGAGTTGGCACACAAGTATGGCTTGTGGGCTTGAAACCCAAGCTTGGGGTTTTCTACCCATCGAGGTTGGGGCCAAAACCGTGGGGAAAATTGGACATGTGATATATGGAGATGATAGACAAAGTTGAGATGAATCCAACACAATGAAAATCATCGAATTCTAAGTTGTCTTTGTGGAGATATTAATTTTTGAATTTAGAGTTTGGGCTTGGTTGAGGTCGGCCTAGTGTTTGGAGGCCTTACGACAACTAGACAAGCCCTCTTGGATTTTTGATTGAAGCCCTCATGTTTGTATATAAATATGAGGTGAGTGAGGTCATTTTTAAGTACATCCTTTGGCATGAGAAAGAGCTCGCTTTAGGTGAGGAGATCTTTGATTTACATGTAGGCTTGGGCAGACTCCAAGAGTCCAAACGAAGGGAAAGGAGGCTAGATTTTGGCATCCTTCATGACTATTTGGAGGCCAAGAAGATAATATAGGCAGGCCATGTTGGTTGATGCATTTCTGGACTATTTTGCTAGCGTTTTGGGGCTTGTCTACCTCAGATTTGAGGGTCATAGAGAATCTGAGGTGATTGCAGGTGGTCCGAAATTGAGATAGGTCAACTTCAAGAGGGTTGAAACCCTTGTTTTGGGAGCAGAACACTCAAATCTGTTGTGGAGACAAGGCCTTATTCTAGATGTAAAGATTTTGGGTTGTTTGTTCATCTTTTATTGGTGTATAGAGTACTGCTCTAGGCCACAGATGTATGGTGTTTACAACAATGAGTCGAAGAGCTTATTCGATGGGTCAAGAGGCCTAGGAGTACTCTCCTAACTCAGCCACAAGCAACAAAGTGAGGTTGCAACCCGAATAGAGGTGTCTTCCATCAGTGTTGGGACAATGTTATATTGTTGGTTGGTATAGGCTCATTGTAGCGTACACTGAGGAGGAGCCTCATACCCTACAACAGATTTGCGTGCCTATTATTGAAAAACAAGAGGACCAAACATCTGGGAGAAGGTCACACAAGTTTGGAGCAAGGGTTGAGGGTTGTTAAGTGTGCCCTAACTAGACTTGCAGGTGCACAAAACCCAAGGGAAGGAGGTAGTGGTAGTATGTTGGAGATGACTCAATGATGGTTGAATGTTAGAGGATGGGTGTCCAAGGGTTGGACTGTTGGTGAAGTCCGTTAGTAGCAAAGAGGAAGGGTCTTCATAAGTGTTGGATGCCCTAACCAGGCGTAGATGCTACAGAAAGGATTGGACACCTCGAGGTCTAGTGGAGGGCAACGTGAGAGGATCCAAGTGTGGAGCTCTATGTGCAGAGCCTGAATGGATTAAGGGCTACAAAGAGAGGTAGGTTGTTGGAGCTCATAGGTCTGATCAACCAAAGGAGTAGTTTATTATAGCCCATGGTCATTGTTGGAGAAGAGACTTGCAGTAGTGATAGGTGGCAGCCCTTCGTGCCCTTGTTAGACTTCATTGGAGTAGCGCAAGAAGATTCTAGCGGGTTGAAGTCCCTGAGTAACTAAGGAGCAGCAGTGGGCAGTTGTGAGTTGTTCACAAATGGAGTTATGAACAACTCAACAAGAGTCTCGATGTGTTGTACCCTTGATGGACTAAGGCACAACTAGTGAGCAAATTGGATAGCCGAGGTTCAGTGGCCAAATGGACTTGGATCATTGATAGAGGTAGTGCTGCAAATCGGGAACTGAAGGATTGTGTAGGTACAGGCAGTGTTTTAAAAACCGGCCACAAAAACCGGTTACCGGTCTGACCGGCCGGTTAGCAAGGCCGCCGGTCAGAACCGGCCTAAAAACCCGATCAGACCCCCTCTTTCGCCTAAAATGTGCCCTAACCGGTCCAAAACCAGCCGGTTTAGGACGGAACCGGCCGGTTTGTAGCAAACCGGCCGGTTCCGTCCTAAACCGGCCGGTTTATGGTCACGCCCACCGAAACATAAGAAAGCGGTTTTCAGTTTGTGGTTTAGGGGTTTTGGGGGGGAGGTAAAGGTGTTTTCCCTCCAAAAACACCCTCTCCTTCGCTATAAGAGACCCCTCTCACTCTCATTTGTCTCACACAACTAATTTGGAGTGTTTGTGAGTTTGTTTGTGAGCTTGGAGAGTGTGGAGTTTTTGCTGAACTAGTCATCTTGGAGTTGGAGTTGGAGCTATTTTGGAGATCGTGTGTAGCTGTCATCATGCCTCCAAAAGCCAGAGATACTGCATGGGATCATTGTGATATGATTGATGGCAAAATGATCTGCAAATATTGCCAAAAATCCATTCAAGGAGGGGGTATTAACAGGTTCAAGCAACACTTGGCTGGGATAGGAGGCCATGTAAAGCCATGTGAAGCACCAAATGAAATAATAGGGCATATTAGGGCAGAATACCTTCAGAAGTTTGAGACTCGAGTCATTGAACCAATAGAGAAGTTAGTGACTGCAAAGTTTGGGAGTGGAGACTCAACCAACTGAGTTTGAAACTTTGATCATGATGACTGAGACTCATGAGAAGTTTCAACTTCAAGTGATAATGTTGATCACTATTATAGTATTACTATTATCATATATGTAGAGTCTAGACTGAAGTCTTGTAGTAGGCCACTGTAGTAGGCCACTGGCCCCATAGTTTGTAGGCTTTGTTTTTGCCCTCTAGAGGCCATTTAGAGCTCACTGCTTATGTATTTTGTCGATGATATGTATTGCACTCGGTGCCATTTTGATATATTCACCTTTACATGGTATATAAATGAGCAATCTTTGCATATTTTGTCTCTATTGGCTTGGAATCATGGTTTTAAATCTTAAAAACAGTTTTTTTCATTAAAAAATAATTATTTAATGTATTTTTCTAAAACCGGTTCGTTTAGACCAAACCAGTCCCGGTTAGACCGGTTCCGGTCGGTAAACCGGTTCATTAGGTGGACCGGTCCGATCACCGGTTCCGGTTTTAAAAACATTGGATACAAGGTATGACTGAGAGAAGTTCAGAGAGCACGCTACATCCAGCTGGTCAAAATATATTGTTGAGAGTAGATTGGTTGTCAATGAACTAACACCAAGCCCCAATTTGTGTATCTTGTACTAGTAGATGTATGAGGGCCATTATCCCTGGTACGGGTGCCCTAGACTGTTGTATTATTCAGGTTGATTAATATAATGAAGTTGGGTTATTATACAAAATTGTGTGGAACGTTGTATATATTTTGTACACTAGTAGATTTAATGTTGTTTATATAATATTGTGCAAAGTAGCTTCGTTGCGATTTTTGGTTTGGTAGCATCAATGATCTAAGATTCTATCCTAGACACCCCGGTCATGGAAAAACAATATGGTATCAAAGCGTGTATGAGCTACTTTGAGGGACATTGAATCAGAGTGTGCACAACGAAGCATCTTAGAGGGAGTTATGGGTGTCTAGATCATGGAGCAGATGGTTTAGCTGAAGACATGGAGATGTGGTCTTGATTGGCTTGGCACCAAGATTGGTTGGCAATTTTAGTGGATTGGTGGTGAACACAGAGAACAACAGTTTTCATAGGGAAGGTTGTTGATCATGGACTTCCTTTGACTTGCCATGGATGGGTGGGACAACTCGAGGATTGTTTTCACTTGGATGAGATCAGGATGATCGAGATTGCTTCATCTAATGGACCACAGATTGGCATGCTAGAGTCTTCATCAGATCATGATATTGCTCCTTCACGAGTGGTAGGGATGCTCCTTCACGAGTGGTATTTGATCCAGGAGGATGAGTGCTTGTAGGACTAAGACAGTGGATATCGTGTAGGCTCAAGAGGGAGTCTAGCCTTAGAAGGAACATCCCTATGGAGGTTTGGGATCTTCAGGTTTAGATGTAATGAGGCAGAGGCACTACCAAGATTGCAGGGTTCATTCTATAGAGTATGCTGCAGTGATGGATGCTAGATCAGCTAGTGTCACCAGAGATGATGTTGATAGAGAATCCTAGTGTTAGAAGTACCTCCCTCGCTAAGAGGGAGTGTTGATTTTTGTAGCTTGGGAGGTACTCCAAACCCTAGGCTTGAGTGTTATGGAGAAGTTGGCACATAAGCATGGCTTATGGGCTTGAAACCCAAGCGTGGGGTTATGTACCCATCGATGTCGTAGCCAAAACCATGGAGAAAATTGGACATGTGATGGCTGGAGATGATAGAGGACGTTGAGACGAATCAAACGCAATGAAAATCATCGAATTCTAAGTTGTCCTTGTGGAGATATTAATTTTTGAAGTTAGAGTTTGGGATTGGTTAAGGTCGACCTAATGTTTGGAGGCCTTGTGACATTAATTGAAGCCCTCATGTGTCATGTCCCCATTTTTATTCTTCTTCATAGTACAGCCAAGGTGGATTTCCAGGACAGGGGATGGCCAGGTCAATGGAGAAGGTTTATCTCATTAGGGGTCCCGATGGAGTTTTGAGGAGTTTTTATGGGATTTGATGGCATTCCCTTGGCATATTCCATCATCAGCACAGTTTGCCTTTCATTCCATTGCATTCCGACAACTTCCAAAAATCAACCATTTTTATTGGCCAAAACTTCATTAGTTATGCTCGAGGTGGCATTCCAAAGAGATTAATTAATGGCACACCTCAGTGTAATAGCACATTGGAACTGGAACGAGAAGATCTACATGATGGGACTTTTGGATGGCAGTTTCAGTGACCTGAGGAGACATGGTGGCCAATTTACCCTTTTCCCGCGTTAAAAAGAACATTTTAATTAAAATAAAAGAGGGAAAAGTGCTCCATGATTAAGATAATAATAAAATAGAAGATTCTAGAGGGGTCCATCAGATCCATAAAAGAGGGAGGAGGCCATTGGAGAACATCTTGGATTGTGATATTGTTTCTTGTATGAGAGGTTGAGAACCCGGTTCTCTACTCCATTGGTAGCCCTAGGACAGAAACCCTCGGGTGATTTAGTGAGATTGGGCTAGTACCCATCTCCCCTTGGTGAGTTCATCCAAAATTCACAGGAGAGCTTAGCAGTGGCAATTTGGTTCAGTTTCGGTGGAGGGCCCGTGCAGCATTGGAATAGATCCTTAAGGCCAGTTCTATCTCAACTATTTTTGTTATTCCAGCATGTAAAACCCCAGTTTATACATTATAATAAAATCTGAGATTATTTCTGCTCATTGTATGATTAATTTGCATGCATTCTCTTGTTCTATTTTACATGGCAATCTTTTTTTATGAATGGAAAATTTATCTGAGGTATTTATCAGTTAAAATTTTGAGAAAACCCCAAATTGTTCCATTTGAGACATTACAGTGTTATCAAAGCCTTAATCTTGGCTCAGCCTGCGAGTTTTCAATCTTTAGTTGCAGCTATTCTTATTCGAGGGTTATTTTGTCTATACGTTGGAGGCATAGCTTTATTGCAGTTTTTGACATCGAGTTTATTTTGTACAATTGCCTGAGGTGTCGAAAGTGCCAATTTTTATGTTCAAAGGGTCGTGGCACATTATTTAATTTTAAAGGGGATCCAAAATTTTATTCCAAATATATATTGGCCGACACTTTTATTGGAAGCCGAGTTAAAATTAACAACAAAATTCCATTTGGTCGAGTGTTAACCAATTTACTTTGTATGAGGAGAATTGGAAAAAAAAACTAGTAAAGGGCCGTGTCAAATTCCTTTATCACAGGCGTTAAGGACCAATTTTTTCTAAAAAAGCCATTTTGAGTATTTTAAGGGGGTTCCATTACAAGCTTTGAACGCCATTAAATAGATTTTTTTGGCCAAACTCCATTAAGGCCAAGTATACGATTCAAGCTAGACCAGAGCCAAAGCCGAGAACGTGGACATATTGTCGCCCAATGCATGAGTCAAACTTCATTGCACTCAGAAGAGAATCTGAGACCAGACTCATCGCATGTCCGTAACGGCTAGTGGTGGAGATCCCAAATTATCTTGAGTGAGTTGAAGGGCCGCATTTGTTTTCCTGTGTGTGGCAGGTCATTCATAATTTTAGTAGAGACCAAGGCATGAGCCAGTCGTTGTTATGGTCACAATATTAATCCCACCATTTATTACGTGCCATCGAGGAACGTTGATCTGTGTGGAGTTTATATTATGTACGTTGGACAATGATGTGATCTTCTAGCACAAGAAATAGAGATTTCTAGACGTTTGAGGAGATTGTTGTATTAGGTGTAGAGATTGAGATACCAATGTTGATGTGTGTTTAGTACCTATGTGTGAGAGCCAGGCCAGTGGGGACAGAAGTATGTTGTAGTGTCTGAAAAAATTCTTGGGCGTATTTCTAATTATTGTTGCCTTCATGAGTAGGATCAAAAGTTCTTTTTAATAGCTAAGATTATATTTGCGGCTGAGGTTTCGATGTAAATTCTCGGGCCAACATTTCTGAAGCAGCTGCCATTTTCAATAGTCAAGGGTCATGGTCAGAAATTGGTTGTTGCGGGCACCAAATGACAATTTTGGACGGATCACAAAGGCCGAGTTCGTGAAGGACTCTTCAGATTCACACGTCAAAAATTACTGGGAGTTCAGTATTAGAGTCAACGTCAACTTAAAGAAAATCACGTCCCTATTTGCATTCGTTGTTCTTCTCATTGGGACCAAGTTGTACATTGCCTAGATAGAGCGCTGCAACATCAAAGGGCCAGATTAATTAAAAGGCGAGTTGACAGAATTGTGGTGGAGGCAAATCATCTCCAGTGTGCTCCCTATGAATAATTGTCCGAGGAGATCAGCATCCACCTGTATGTTTCAGATTGCAGAGGTATTGGAACATAAGTCAAATTGAAGTAGCAACATAAAGCAACCATTCCCTGTGACTGATTTGCTGAGAAAGGCACCTCCTTACCAAGTTCTTCATATATCTGTACTATGACTATTATTTCTATCTGAAGTCCCACTATTTTATCTTATATTTTCTTGGATTGGTCTCTGTATATTGTGTGAATGAAATATTGTTGGATAGAAGCATTTTCTGTGTGATTTCTTTTTATATTGACTACTCCTCTAAAAGAAATACGATAAACTTCACCAATAGTGGTGTTCCTACCATTTGATTGACAAAAGTACCGGTGAAAAATTTCAATATAAACCCAGAAAGTTTGTTGAAATTTGAGAGTTGAAGGGAAGGAAGTGAACAAAATCATTGTTGGATATAAGAGAGTCCGTAGCTACAATGCATAACATTGTTATTATATTATCCCCTTAGCCTTGTATATGTTGTTGTTGGGGCATCAACATAACTATTGAATGACAAAGTATTTTAAGTGCCTCATGAATCAACACAATAGTGCCCTAGCAAACCACAATACAGACCAGAAAACAAAATTGAACAACGAACCTTTCTCAAGAGAGGCCTATGCCATTCTTCATAAGGAACAACCAAGAGATTTGTAGAAGGAACCGAAGATGGGACACAAAATATTTAAACTTGGGACAGATCTGAAACACATGAAGGTCACAGTGAAAGCCCTTTTCAAATTAGATGAGTTGGATGCACCCCTTTCTGAAGTGAACCTGTTAGAAGGGAAAATAATGATTTGGGCGCTAAAACCAGCTATACTTGCTCTCATACAACCCCCACTAGAAATGCCTAACTTTGAAACTTTTACACACCAGAAAACACAATAATTAGTTCATACACAAAACACAATTTTATTGCCAAAACTAATTTCTTATCAGTCCTTAAATAAGGGTTCTAGGGCTCTTTCCCAAATGTAAGACAAGACACATCTCAATTTTCTTGGACTGACGGTTAGTCCTTCAAGCCCTCACTGCGCTACAAACAATGTTTATGTGACTGTCCTTTACAACAAAACCCCTACAACAATTCACCACCTTGTTGCTGCCACTTTCAGATACTATTGTAGAACCAAGGGGTTTATCCAACCCTCTCAAATCCTTGGACCACCTGCAAACTTCCTTCTATGTTGATCCATCATGCTCAGGGTACCTCCTATAGCCCTCAAACCTGACACATGTCTCCTACAGGCCTCAACGAACCTCCCTATAGATACAGATAATACTCAACAGATCGACGACCTTTCCTTCTATTGTGGACTGATGTCTGAACCTCTAAACAGCAACCCCTGACCTTTCCTTTTGCTACAGGTTATTCTTGCCATAGGTTCGATCTGCTGCTCCTTTCTCAGCAAATCAGCGCCCCACTCAAACATCCGTTATTCTCCTCTCCATGATTGACCTCAAGCCTCTACATTGGATTATAATTTATGTCTTTAGAGGGTTGCAATACTAGGGGTCAAAATACCATGGGTCAATACCGAGGTTCATCAAAAGACAGTGGGTCTTAGCCCATACACTCGTAAAATTTCATCTTATGAGTGTTTCTCCCTCACAAACCTAGCACCAAGGGCATGTGAGAGTACCTCCCTGTGCTACCAAATTTCAACAAGGATGTCATGGGTATTTCCACTCCCTGATGCATAGGCCTCCCTCTTGTGAATGCACAGTTCCTCCCTACGTTTTAGCAGTTAGCCACCATTTCTCTCTATCCTCCCCTTGTTAGTTGACTTTTAATCCATCTTGGAGTTTAGCTGCTTATTTTTTTGTATGAACAAGTTATTTATCAGTTCTAACTATTTCTAAATCCACTTACTTCCATTTTGCTCCATTTTAGGCTATTTTTCTAATTTCTTGGTCTCCTAGTCTAATTTTGACTTACTTACCAACTAGGGAAACTGGTTTTGAGTGCAAGCTCTTGGAATCCCAATATAGTTTGAATTGTTTTTCCTCTTGGAGAGGTTGTATAATGAGGTTATGTATATAGATATGACATCAAAAGTTGATCATCAAGTATTCACCTAATGTGTCTTAATTCAAACTTTCTCTTTGGTTATTTAGTGATTTTTCTAGCAATTTCTCTCTCTTCTCTCTTGTTTTGCAAGTAGCTAGTCCAGTATTTTTTCACATCTAGATTTTGTGTCTGTGATTAAAATCCTAGAAAATCAAGTACTTCATTTGTCATAAGTTCAGACATTATGCTTCACAATGTCCAAAGAAGAAGGGGGGCAAACGGACCAAAACTCAAATGACCAATTTTGCTGCAAAGTTTGAGAATGATTTCCCATTGGATTCTTGTTGTCTACAAACACAGTTCCAAGGAACATGTGATATGGGTACAGTGGCGCATCTCATCATATAACATCAACTTTGCGGTTGTTTATGATTCTAACAAAGCAGGACTTAGCAATACATGTGGATCTTGGTGATGATGCCAAGTATTCAGCAGCTCGAGTTGGTTCGATCTTATTCCAAATCGAGTTAGAGAGCTCTTTGGACTTAAAGGACATGTTTTCTCGAGGGATCAAGAAGAATTTGCTTTTAGTTTCAGTCATGGAGGATAAGGTTCTTGCAGTGGAGATCAAGAAAGGGCAAGTATCTATTAGGCTAAAAGGATCTATCCCACACTTAACTAAGGTGATTGTTGTTAGAGAAGGTAATTTGTACAGGTTATAAGATGAGCCTATTCAAGCAACGGTTCAAGGGAGTGACAGCTTGTGCAAGTTGTGGCACAAGAGGATGGGGCACCTACATTATAGACCATTGTCCATTCTGAGGGAGATGGTCACAGGTCTTCCAGATTTCAACATTGACCAATAAGGCATATACAAATGGTGAGCGCTTGGAAAGCACATGAATGTTTCTTTACACAAGTTCGAGAAGATTTTGGCCTTGATTCATTTTGTAATGTCCCCAATTAAATTAATTTCGATAAGAAGATTTTCCATTTTTGCAATTTGGGGGATGGGAAATATTTTAGCATGTGAACTTAGGAAAAGTGGGTGGAGGGAGTCCCCACCAATTTTTGAAGAAATGGAGGCTTCCAGCGTTAGAGAAAAAGGAAAATTAAATTGGTAGTGGGATGTTGGGCCACCCAAAAAGGGGAATTAGAACCCCTTAGGAAAATCAAGCTAGGGAGAAGGAGGTCAAATTGGTGAGGCCCACAACGAGATAAAAATGGCAGCAAAGATAAATAGAAGGAAGAGTCATCATTTTGGGGGCTTTTGACAAATTGAATTTTTGATTTGGAGTACCCTTGAGCTACTTAGCCAAGACTACTATTGCTGCTTAGCACAAGGATATTTCTGGGCGAAAATCTCAGGTCTTTCTTTGATGGACTTAGAGTGCCACCCTAGAAGAGAAATTAAGAACTTAGTCGGAAGAGATTTGTTGGAGTTCGTGGGTCATATCAGCTCTTGCCTCAGCCAATTCGAACTTCCGGGAGGAAGCAGTAGCATAATTCTTTCCACTGAGTTGAGGGCTTTCAAGGAGAGTTCTGGCCAACGAATTTGGGAGAAATCTCCTTGAGGGTGGACTAGAGCTTTTGGAGAATTTCAGGGTCGGAGGTCGCTACTTCAAAGAGATCCAAATTCACCAATTTAGGGCCTGTGCAAAGGAATCACTAGGTAGAATTCATGGGGTAAAATCCACCTCATTTGTGTCGGGTTTGTGGAGGAATTTCACTCACATATTCCGGAAAAAAATTGCAGGGCAATCATATAGCCAATCGAGGAAGGATTTGTGGCATATTCAACAATAGTAGATTGTGGGGGACGCAAAACTAGTCAAGGAGGCATAGCACCAAATTTGGGTAATTCCAGGAGGTTGGAATTAGCCCAAATCGTTTCCGAGTTTTCTTGGACTAGCCTCAAGGAATCTGCTCCTACTTTTGCAAAAAAAATTGGAGGAGTTTTGGTGCTCCAAAACAGTAGAATTATTTGGCAGCCCGTTAGGAGGAGTGAGCTTTAATTTTGGCTCCCGGATGGTTGGTAAAATTTGCTCAAACCCTTTCTAGGTTTTTCTAGGTTTTATGTGTGGAGACTCTAGTAAAAATTGCAGAAATTTCTGGACACTTTTGAGGGGTCAAATATAAGGTTGTTTCTAGCTGCAGCAGTAGTTTACACAAGGTCGGGCGCAGCTTCTTTTGGGATATTTTCCAGCACTTGGAGCCATTGATTTGACACCTGGGTTTGGCCTTGCTTGTTGTAGCAAGCCCATGTTTCTCTTATCACAATTACTAACTCATAATTTATTATATTAATACAATGGCTCAGAGTTTGTGCATGCTTGAATTTTATAGTTGTAGCTAGTTCTTTGCTTATGTTATCTACTATATTTTTCCATTTGGAACATTACAGTGGTATCAGAGCATGATCTTGACCAGTTGTGGGGAAGTTAACAAGATAATGGAGGTTTTGGACATGCATTCAGAGTGACTGGTGAATTTATGGGCACTCCAATGACAGAACGGGAAGAGTACACCTGGGATCATGGAGGAGTTGATGAGGCAGAACCAACCGTTGAGGAGGAAAAACCAATAGGTCCTGGAGATGATGCAACATATGATCGTGACGTTGAGACATACCCAGCAAGGAAGCCATGTGCATGCATGCGCAGTCCAACAAAACAATACTCATGACCAGCCTAGCCAACCTACCATGCCTCATTTTCTGGATGAACTAGAGAAGGGCAGGGAACCTGACATCTTTGTAGATTTGAGGAGATCCTTCGTGGTTAAGATTGATGGGTATCAGGTGTTGGACCCTAGGATCAGGAGGGATTTCTTATTGGAGGAGCATAGAGGAGGACAGATAGAGGATGGAGCCAGGAGGCGTTACTATTGGAGGAGACTGGGCCTCAGATTTCAGGAGCCTGAGGAGGAGGTTGAGAATGAGGACAAGCGGGATGGTGAGGAGCACACTGATATATTGAGTGTGGCGCAGGAGTCACCATTGTTGGTGACCTCTTTAATAGCACCGGTTGACATCTTGGTTGAGAGAGTGGAGCCTACACCCATAGAGCCATTTGTTGATGAGGTATTGTCCCTAGATGAGGTGTTAGGAGACATAGTGGTACCCATATCCGCGCTAAGTTCCCCGACGGCAACCACCTTCAACAACAGGAAAAACATATAGGGGGACGTGAGCTAGTCGTGGAGGGGTAGTCTGTGACTCATGTTGAGCCCATGGTCGAGGAGGACAAGCAATCATCTTTTGGGCCAAACATTGATTTAGAGCAGATAGATGCACAAAACATCAACAAAGTTGTAGTACCTCTAGACAACATCTCTCATCAGGCCTATATAGGCAGGGCTTGTAGCATTGCTATGCTACCTCTGCACAGTGGAGAGAGAGATGCAGAATTACCCTGAAAAATTTTACATGTCGATCAAATGAGTGAGATGCGGTGACATGAGTTACGCAAGGGGCAACATTCGCACAATGGGGGGTGAGTTCCATGCTCGATGGATTGGGCTAGGCATATGGGGTTGGTCATAGCTACGTTCAGGCATCGAGGATATTAGAGGCCTAGGTTGGCATGGGATCCAAGTGGGACTACATACCACTTACAAGGTACGCAAATTGACTACTACCTTGGTGGTATATTTGACCCACCAATCGAGCGCATGCATTGGTTAGGGGAGTCTCAGTGAGCGCCAGTGGTCGGTCAGTTTGTGAGGGGATTCCATGGGTCGTTTTGGTATGATGGTTGCACATGGTATCACAAGATGATCAACATACTTTGACAAGAGTTTTTTGGAGTAGGTGGCATTGGCAGGCCAACAGATAGTACCTTGTTTGGGGTCAGGGACTCTTTGGAGTTAGTTGGGACTTAGTAGTCACCAAGGAGCAGTGCGGTGGTGGCATCGCCACCGATACATAAGGGGATTCACCTCTTGTGTCTCTCAAGGAGGATATGGAGGTGAGCCCTGCACATCAAAGGGTACAGTGATACAACAGTGGAGGTGGCAATACCGATAGGGAGTGGTTCAATACTTCTTATCTCATTTTTAGATCCTGGCATCTAGTGGCATGCAGGAGCATGCAGCGTTGAGCAGTGGTTTGCAGGTGAGCACATAGTTGCATGGAGGTGTGTTGTGGTGCGCAGGTTTATACCATGGAGTAGGGGGAGGCGTACCATTGGATGCAACTCACCCCGTATGGATGGGGGCACCGGTGAGCATCTGGGGACATCCTATTCAACATAGTTCGTTCTTCGATGGTCATACTCATTGGGACTTGACATACTTGTCTCTCTAACATGGCTTATAGTTACTAAGGGTTGGGTTGCTGCCCCATGATGCCCTAAGTACAAGCAGCAGACATGGGAGGCTCACCCTTGGCAATTGGATGAGACACAGTGTGTAATGGGCAGGAGGGAGACTCTCCAATTGAGGCATTTGGTGGGTGCATGGGCTAATGGATACAGGCTTAGGGATGGCATGGGCTACTACCGAGGGATCATATGTTCCGCCCCTGGGCTCACACTTGGGGAGTTGATCTCTAGGGAGCTACATGATACACTTTCAACAAGGCAAATTGAGGTGCTACATGAGCATGAAGGACAGTGGATGGTAGACTTCATTTACAGGAGGGTGTACAAACTCCAAGCAATGTCCTTCGACAAGAAATGTATGTTGTTGAGATCATTAGGAGATTTCAGATGGAGGTCTATGAGGCTATGGCCATAACCTATGATCATCAATATGATTAAGACAATGACATGATATTCAAATTTGGTGGATCCCACATTGTATAGGAAACTAATCGAGTCTTTGATGTATTTGGTCGACACTAGGCTGGATATATGTTCTGCAAGAAACACATTAATTCAATTCATGTCGAATCCAAGGCAGTAGCATTGGGTGGAAGCAAAAGATTTTCTCAAATATCTTAATAGCACAATGGAATATCGTTTGAGGTATCTTGGGCGTGGTCAAGTGAAGTTGCAAGGGTATATAGACTTAGATTAAGTAGGCATCATAACAGACAATAAGAGCACTTCAGGGTGTTTCTTTAATTTTGGACAAGTAATGATATATTAGTTCAGTAGGAAGCATATTTATGTGAAACTCAATTCAACAAAGGCACAACATATGGCAACAACTCCAGTGAGTTGTGCGGCCATTTGGCTTCACAAGTTACTTGCAAGGTTGTTTGAATAAGAGTTAGATCCTATGGTGATCTACTGTGATAATCAACATTGTCTCAAACTCTTTAAGAATGTAGTCTTCCATGACAAGTCCAAGCGCAAAGAAATCAAGTACCACTTCATTCAAGGTAGCATTCAGAAGGTAGTTGTGAAGCTCAAGTATATTCCCATGGATCAACATGTTGTTTATATTCTAACCCAACCCATCTTTATAAAATGGAATTTGAGGGCTTCATACTAACTTGGGTTGGAGCATAATTCCTTCCTCGCTAAGATGGAGTGTTGATGTTTGTAGCTCGAACAAGAACTTCCACACAAGATTTTTGTCAAAAGTGTCAAAATTCATTTGAGTCCTTTCTATTTTATAATTCACTTTATTAAAGTGAATATCACTTTAATTTTAAGTTATGAAAAGTATAATAAAATCTAATTTAATTACACTAGTGATTTGATAAATCTCCACAAATAATCTATAGTGAGATTGGGATTTAATCTCAACTATTTATCTCAATGAGAGAGGGTTATGGAGACTTAGTCATCAACTCAAAATTTTAAATGCAATTTAATATAGAAGGAAAAGTGACATAGTAACTGAGTTGCACAAAGACACAAAGTTCACTAAGTGTGCAAGCCAAGAAGAAGATAGAAGCAAAGAAGCAAAGAGAAATCAACTTCAACCAAATTTGTGGAGGTCATATGATATGGGTTTAGAAGGGGAAGTTTGACCCAATAGAGGGTCGTACCATTTCAACCAACATTTAGGGTGCAAGTTAAGTTTATCTTAGCGCCATATAGGGGCCATATCACTACCAAGGATTTGATGTAGGATTTCTTTTTTGGTGGGTAAAGTTTCTTGAATTGAGAAACCTTTGTAAGTTTTGAGAAAGTTAAGGAAAACTAATTTGAAAGGCTGTAAAATTTTGTTTGTCTATTTTTCTTGGACATATTTTTTAACACCTACTATGGACCTATGATAATCCTCCCATACCCAAATTGGGTAACTTGTATATAGTCATAAGCTAAGAAGACATTTGAAGATGATACTTGTCTGAATTACTTTGATGGCTTTTGACAATTACACCATTGTTGCTCAAGTTGTGTAGCTAGGTAACAAATTGTTGTTCAACACCAGAGATTTCTGAGGGGAAATCTCACTCCTCCTTCGGTGGACCTTGAGTGCCACCCTAGGGCAGCATTGTCATAATTCCTTAGAGTCTTTTAGTGGTAGATTGTTGGAGATTCGAGCTGCTCTGTGGAGAAATCTAGGCACAGAAAAAAGGGACCACGTGGTCTAGTAGAGAGGTATTCCAGTGGACCTAGTTCCAGGTTTTGCAAGTCCTATCCTTGGGAAATTTTGCAACAGATCTCAGGTGGATTTGTGCACTGAAGGAGTGTTTATTGCTCAGGTCAAATTACTCTTCCTGGGGCCTATGTTGAAGGTCTTCTGGACTATGTAGTTCTTTGTGATGTTGATTGCATGGGAGACTTGGCTGAGGGATTTAGGGGCTGGATTGCAAGGAGGTGTAAGAAGATTGTTGTGGGAATTTTTTTAGCATATTGGAGGGGTTGCAGATGTGATTTCCTGTCAGACAAATTTTCTAGCCAGTGGAGGAGCTCTTAGAAATTGGGGGTGATTTTGGGAGGTTTGAACTAGACCAAACCCTTTCTTAGTAGTATGTTGTAGATGACTCAATGATGGTTGAATGTTAGAGGATGGGTGTCCAAGGGTTGGACTGTTGGTGAAGTCTGTTAGTAGCCAAGAGGAAGGGTCTTCATAAGTGTTGGATGCCCTAACTAGGCACACATGCTACAGCAGGGATTGGACACCTCGAGGTCTAGAGGAGGGAAGCGTAAGAGGATCCAAGTGTGGAGCCCTATGTGCGATGCCTCGATGGATTAAGGACTGCTAAGAGAGGTAGGTTGTTGGAGTTCATAGGTCTGATCAGCCAAAGGAGCAGTTTATTATAGCCCATGGTCATTTTTGGAGAATAAACTTGCAATAGTGATAGGTGGCAGCCCTTCATGCCCTTGTTAGTCTTCATTGGAGTAGCACAAGAAGATTCTAGTGGGTTGAAGTCCCTGAGTAGCTGAGGAGCAACAATGTGCAGTTGTGAGTTTTTCACAAACGGAGTTATGAACAACTCAACAAGAGTCTCGATGTGCTGTACCCTTGATGGACTAAGGCACAACTAGTGAGCAAATTGGATAGTCGAGGTTCAATGGCCAAATGGACTTGGATCATTTATAGAGGTAGTGTTGTAAATCGAGCACTGAAGGACTGCGCAGATACAGGGTATGACTCGGAGTTGAGAGAGCGCCCTACATCCAGTTGGTCAGAGTATATTGTTGAGAATAGATTGGTTGTCGATGAACTGACACCAAGCCCCAGTTTGTGAATCTTGTACTAGTGGATGTATGAGGGCCATTATCCCTAGTACGGGTGCCCTAGACTATTGTATTATTCAGGTTGATTAATATAACGAAGTTGGGTTATTGTACAAAATGGTGTGAAACGTTGTGTATATTTTGTACACTAAGAAGATTTACTGTTGTTTATATTCCGCTCTGCAAAATAGCTTCGTTGTGATTCTTGGTTTGGGTAGCATCAATGATCTAAGATTCTATCTAAGACACCCCAGTCATGGAAAAACAAAATGGTATCAAAGTGTGTATTAGCTACTTTGAGGGACAGTGAATTAGAGTGTGCACAACGAAGCAACTCAGAGAGAGTTATGGGTGTCTAGATCACGGAGCAAATGGTACAGCTGAAGACATGGAGATGTGGTCTTGATTGGCTTGGCACCGATATTGGTTGGGAGTTTTAATGGATTGGTGGTGAACATAGGGAACAACAATTTTTTGTAGGGAAGGTTGTTGATCATGGACTTCCTTTGACTTGCCATGGATGGTTGGGACAACTCGAGGATTGTCTTCGCTTGGATGAGATCAGGATGATCGAGATTGCTTCATGTGATGGACCACAAATTGGCATGCTAGAGTCTTCATCAGATCATGTATTTCATATCCGAGATTGGAAGTATTTTCATGAGTGGTATTTGATCCATGAGGATGAGTGCTTGCGGGACTGAGCCAGTGGATATCGTGTAGGCTCAAGAGGGAGTCTAGCCTTAGAGGGAGCATCCCTATGGAGGTTTGGGATCTTCAGGTTCACATGTGATGAGGCAGAGGCACTACCAAGATTGCAGGGTTCATTCTATGGAGTATGTTGCAGTGATGGATGCCATATCGACTAGTGTCACCAGAGATGATGTTGGTAGAGACTTCCCTCGCTAAGAGGGAGTGTTGATTTTTGTAGCTTGGGTGGTACTCCAAACCCTAGGCTTGAGGGTTACGGAGTAGTTGGCACAGAAGCATGGCTTATGGGCTTGAAACCCAAGCTTGGGGTTATGTACCCATCGATGTCAGGGCCAAAAACATGGAGAAAATTGGACATGTGATGGATGGAAATGATAGAGGACGTTGAGACGAATCAAACGCAACAAAAGTCATCGAATTCTGAGTTGTCCCTGTGGAGATATTAATTTTTGAATTTAGAGTTTGGGATTGGTTAAGGTTGACCTAATGTTTGGAGGCCTTATGATAGCTAGACAAACCCTCTTGGATGTTAATTGAAGCCCTCATGTCTCATGTCCCCATTTTTATTCTTTTTCATAGTACACCAAGGTGGATTTCCAGGACAGGGGATAGCCAAGTCAGTGGAGAACGTTTATGTCATTAGGGGTCCCGATGGAGTTTTGAGGAGTTTTTATGGGATTTGATGGCATTCGCTTGGCATATTCCATCATCAGCACATTTTGCCTTTCATTCCATTGCATTCCAACAACTTTCAAAAACTAGCATTTTTATTGGGCAAAACATAATTAATTATGCTCGAGGTGGCATTCCAGGGAGATTAATTAATGGCACACCTCAATGTAATAGCTCGTTGGAATTGGAACAAGAAGATCTACATGATGGGACTTTTGGATGGTAGTTTCAATGACCTGAGGAGACATGGTGACCAATTTACCCTTTTCCTGCATTAAAAATAATTTTTTAATTAAAATAAAAGAGGGAAAAGTGCTCCATGATTAAGATAATAATAGAATAGAAGATGAGGGGTCCATTAGATCTATAAAAGAGGATGAGGAGTTCACTGGAGAACATCTTGGATTGTGATATTATTTCTTGTATGAGAGGTTGAGAACCCGATTCTCTACTCCATTGGTAGCCCCAAGGCAGAAACCCTCAGGTGATTTAGTGAGATTGGGCTAGTACCCATCTCCCCTTGGTGAGTTCATCCAAAATTCACAGGAGAGCTTAATAGTGGCAGTTTGGTTCAGTTTCGATGGAGAGCCCCGTGCAACATTGGAACAGATCCTTGAGGCCAATTCTATCTCAGTTATCTCAGCTATTTTAGTTATTCCAGTGTGTAAAACCCCAGTTTATACATTATAGTAAAAGCTGAGATTATTTCTGCTCATTATATGATTGATTTGCATGCATTCTCTTGTTTTATTTTACATGGCAATCTTTTTTTTATGAATGAAAAATTTATCTGAGGTATTTATGAGTTAAAATTTTGAGAAAACTCCAAATTGTTCCATTTGGGACATTACAGTGTTATCAAAGCCTTAATCTTGGCTCAGCCTGCGGGTTTTCAATTTTCAATTGCAACTATTCTTATTCGAGAGTTATTTTGTCTATACGCTGGAGGCATAGCTTTATTGCAGTTGTTGAGGTCGAGTTTATTTTGTACAATTGCCTGAGGTGTCGGAAGTGCCAATTTTTATGTTCAAAGGGTCATGGCACATTATTTAATTTTAAAGGGGATCCATAATTTTATTCCAAAGATATATTGGCTGATACTTTTATTGGACGCCGAGTTAAAATTGACGGCGAAATTCCATTTGGTCGAATGTTAAACAATTTACTTCGTATGAGGAGAATTGGAAAAAAAAATTAGTAAAGGGCTGCGTCAAATTCCTTTATCACAGGCGTTAAGGACCGAATTTTTCTAAAAAAGGCATTTTGATTATTTTAAGGGGGTTCCATTACAAGCTTTCAACGCCATTAAATAGATTTTTTTTGGCCAAACTCCATTAAGTTCAAGTCTACGATTCAAGCTAGACCAGGGCCAGAGCCGAGAACATGGACATATTGTCGCCCAATGCACAAGTCGAGCTTCATGGCACACAGAAGAGAATCGGAGACCCGACTCATTGCATGCCCATAACGGCTAGTGGCGGAGATCCCAAATTATCTTGAGTGAGTTGAAGGGCCGCATTTGTTTTCCTGTGTGTGGCGGGTCATTCATAATTTTAGCATAGACCAAGGCATGAGCCAGTCGTTGTTATGGTCACAATATTAATCCCACCATTTATTACGTGCCATCGGGGAACGTTGATCTGCGTGGAGTTTATATTATGTACGTTGGACAATGATGCAATCTTCTAGTGCACGAAATAGAGATTTCTGGACGTTTGAGGAGATTGTTATTTTAGGTGTCGAGACTGAGATAACAATGTTGTTGTGCGTTTAGTACCTATGCGTGAGAGCCAGGCCAGTGGGGGCAGAAGTATGTTGTAGCATCTAGCAAAATTCCTAGGCATATTTCTGATTGTTGGTGCCTTCATGAGCAGGATCAAAAGTTCTTTTTAAGAGCTAAGATTATATTTGCGGCTAAGGTTTCCAAGTATATTCTCGGGCCGACATTTTTGAAGCAACCACCATTTTCAATAGTCAAGGGTCATGGTCGGGAATTGGTCACTGCGGGCACCAAATGACAATTTTGGATGGATCACGGAGGCCGAGTTCGTGAAGGACTCTTCAGATTCACACGTCAAAAATTACTGGGAGTTCAGCATTAGAATCAACGTCAACTTAAAGAAAATCGCGTCCCTATCTGCATTCGTCGTTCTTTTCATTGGGACCAAGTTGTACATTGCCTAGATAGAGCGCTGCAACATCAAAGGGCCAGATTAATTAAAAGACGAGTTGACAAAATTGTGGTGCAGGCGAATCATCTCCAGTGCGTTCCCTACGAATAATTGTCCGAGGAGATCAGCATCCACCTGTATGTTTCAGAGTGCAGAGGTATTGGAACATAAGTCAAATCGTTGTAGTAGCATAGAGCAACCATTCCTTGTGACTGATTTGCTGAGAAAGGCATCTCCTTACCAAGTTCTTCATATATCTGTACTGTGACTATTATTTCTATCTAAAGTCCCACTATTTTATCTTATATTTTCTTGGATTGGTCTCTGTATATTGTGTGAATGAAATATTGTTGGCTAGAAGCATTTTTTGTGTGATTTCTTGTTATATTAACTACTCCTCTAAAAGAAATACCACAAACTTCACCAAAAGCGGTGTTCCTACCATTTGTTTGACAAAAGTACTGGTGAAAAATTTCACTATAAACCCAAAAAGTTTGTTGAAATTTGAGAGTTGAAGGGAAGGAAGTGAACAAAATCATTGTTGGATATAAGAGAGTCCGTAGCTGCAATGCATAACGTTTCTATTATATTATCCCCTTAGCCTTGTATATGTTGTTGTTGGGGCATCAACATAACTATTGATTGGTGAAGTATTTAAAGCGCCTCATGAATCAACACAATAGTACTCTAACAGACCACAATACAGACTAGAAAACAAAATTGAACAACGAACCTTTCTCAAGAGAGGCCTATGCCATTCTTCAGAAGGAACAACCAAGAGATTTGCAGAAGGAACCGAAGATGGGACACAGAATACTTAAATTTGGGACAGATCTGAAACACATGAAGATCACAGTGAAAGCCCTTTTCAAATTAGATGAGTTGGATGCACCCCTTTCCGAAGTGAACCCGTTAGAAGGGAAAAAATTGATTTGGGCGCTAAAACCACCTATGCTTGCTCTCATACAACCCAAGCTCTTGGAGGAACCTTGTGAACAGGTCAAACTTCGAGTTGCAATTTGTCTCAGTAACATCATGAGACTAACTACCCCTATAGCTCCTTACAATGATGATGTTATGAGGAGATTTTTCAAGCTGATGGTAGATACTTTTCAGGACTTCGACAACAATGCAGGTTCTACCTTTGGGAAGAAGCTTGAAATTTTAGAAGTTATGGCCATGACTAGGACTTATGAGATCATGTTTGATCTAGAGTGTGACGGTTTGATCTTACATATGTTCCAATGCTTTTTTAGCTTTAGGAAACATCATTCGGATACAGTCATAGCACACATGTAGTCCATCCTGTCTTCATGTATGAGAGGTCGTGATACCATTTCTCGGGAGTTGCAGTCTCGATTGTTGTCTGTTTGGAGGAGAGAGAAGTTGGTCTCACCTGTTTTTTAAGGTCTAGCTGAAAGGTTGGTTGAGTAGAACATTGATTGTTCAAGAGACAGTTGACCAGGGAGGAGTAGCTCAGGTTTGGGGGCTCATGCAACAAGAATGAGATGAGGAGAAAGGGACTTTGCTTCATCTGGAAAGGACCTTGGGGACCTAACCACTCATGCTTGAGTGACATTGAGGAGATGACAGCGGTAAAGCAGGAAGATATTCTTTATGTCTGTCAAGATGAGGACTCTTCGTTGGACGAGCCCATGAGTTCATACAATGATACCTTAGAGGAGCACGAGCAGTCATATGGAGTTGATGACAGTAGCCCATATATGCATTCATGTATTGTAGAGGAGTATGACGAGCAACTAACTGTTCCCATGAGGGAAGGAGATTCGGGAGCAGATGAGCGACTGATGATTCAACATAGAGAGCACATAGATGAGCATGAGTCATGTAGAGTCGTTGACTGCGGGCCAGATTCATATGACGAGCAGTCAGTGGGTCCTAGGAGAGACATTCAGGACGATGACTCACTACTGGTGATTCAACATGAGCAACATATGGTGGATCTTGAGTTAGCTGAGGAGGAGGATGTGCACAGGATGCAGGATGGGCCTTTTTGGGAGAGCTAGTTGGAGGTTCATATTGAACCCATGATGATGGAGGATGAGCAGCCAGCCTTGGGATCAATCGTTGATGAGGAGCAGGCAAATGTATAGACAACTGGCAGGGTGACAATGTTTGCTAACACTTTTCCTCAGGAGATGTTGGAGTATGACAAGACAGTTTCGCAGGAGATTGGTGGATTGGAAGAGCGTGGAGTTTCCTATCAGGTGAGGGAGATGGTAGTGAATCCATCTTTGGGTCTACCCATTGATGAGGTGCAAATAGGTGTGTGGCACCGAGCCGAGCTGCAACATTTTTAGGCAGCAACCCTCTCCAAGAGTACATAAACAAGGCTTTCAACATAGTTTGGCTACTTGTACCCATAACAAGGAGAGAGGCAGCACTTTCTCGATGGATATTGCTGACCAACCAGATAGGGCGGCATGAGTTGAGCATGGACCAGCATCAACATAGTAGACTTGTTCCTTACACATGAGTCCTTGATTTAGATTGGTGAGAGATCATGAGTTGGTATCCTATTGATGAAGTATCATTCTTAGTCAACAACAGTGTACTGCAGGAGCCCTTAGAGGTGGGGGATATTACATGCTACAGTCGGCAACAGAATGTGGGTTGGCCACTCATCAGTGTTTCAGCACAACATCAGTATGATGAGACTGACCTTCGGGTATGCCAATGATTGGATTGGAGAGAGGTGATGAGCTAGTACACAGTGGGTAGGGCAACATTCATAGTCGGAGCTTCAGCACAGCAGGAGCCATGTAGCATTAACGCTCCTTCTTGGTGGTAATGGGATCCAACTAGATCTACTGGCAACAAGTTGAGTCAAAGATGGACATGGGATCCAGGTATTGGAGGATCCAGTCATGTTTCAATAGCTTGGAGACGTGACATGGACCAGTGGTTTGTATGAGATCCAGACATTGGATCTCAGTGGCGTTGGGCCACCACATTGGTCCACGGATTTGGATTGCTTGAGGGCAAGCAATCTTGGAGCAGGAGGACTATCATATCCCCATTTTTATTTTTCTTCATAGTACAGCCAGGGTGGATTTCCAGGAAAGGGGATGTCCAGGTCAGTGGAGCAGGTTTATGTCATCAGGGGTCCTGATGGCGTTTTTATGGAATTTGATGACATTTGCTTAGCATATTCCATCATCAACACAGTTTTCCTTTTGTTTCGTTGCATTCCGACAACTTTCAAAAATCAACATTTTTATTGGGCATAACTTAATTATGTTTGAGGTGGCATTCCAGGGAGATTAATTGATGACACACCTCAATATAATAGCTCGTTGGAACCGGAACGAGAATATCTACATGATGGGACTTTTGGATGGGAGTTTCCGTGACGTGAGGAAACATGGTGGCCAATTTACCCTTTTCTCAAAGTAAAAAGAATATTTTAATTAAAATAAAAGAGGGAAAAGTGCTCCATGATTAAGACAATAATAAAATAGAAGATTCTATAGGGGTCCACCAAATCTATAAAAGAGGAAGAGGGCATTGGAGGACATCTTGGATTTTCATATTGTTTCTTGTATAAGAAGTTGAGAACCCAATTCTCTACTCCATTGGTAGCCCCAGGACGAAAACCCTCAGGTGATTTAGTGAGATTGGGCGAGTACCCATCTCCCCTTGGTGAGTTCATCCAGAATTCAAAGGAGAGCTTAGCAGTGGCAATTTGGTTCAGTTTCAATGGAGGGCCCATGCAGCATTGGAACAAATCCTTGAGGTCAGTTCTATCTCAGTTATCTCAGCTATTTTTGTTATTCCGACATGTAAAACCCCAATTTATATTATAATAAAAGTTGAGATTATTTCTGCTCATTGTATGATTGATTTGCATGCATTCTCTTGTTCTATTTTACATGGAAATCTTTTGATTATGAATGGAAATTTTATTTTAAGTATTTGAGTTAAAATATTGAGAAAACCCCAAATTGTTCCATTTGGGAAATTACATCATGTTTGGATATAAATATGAGGTGAGTGAGGTCATTTTTAAGTACATCCTTGGGCATGAGAAGGATCTTTCTTTAGGTGAGGAGATCTCTGATTTAGCCGCGGGCCTGGGCAGACGCCAAACGAAGGGAAAGGAGGCTAGATTTTGGCATACTTCATGACTATTTGGAGGCCAAGAAGATAAGATAGGCAGGCTGAGTTGGTTGATGCATTTCTAGACTATTTTCGCAGTTTTTGGGGCTTGTCTACCTAAGATTTGAGGGTCGCAGAGGATCTGAGGTAATTGCAAGTGGTATGAGCTTGAGATAGGGCATATTCAAAAGAACCAAGACCCTTGTTTTGAGAGCAGAACACTTAGATCTATTGTGGAGACAAGGCCGCAGTGCAGAGGTAATGTTTTGGGGTTGTTTGTGCATGTTTTATTGGTGTATAGAGTACTGTTATGGGCCACAGATGTATGGTCTTTACAACAATTAGTTGGAGGGCTTGTTGGATAGGTTGAAAGGCCTAAGAGTACTCTCCTAACTTAGCCGCAATCAACAAAGGGAGGCCATAACCAGAACAAGGGTGTCTTCCATGAGTATTAGGACAATGTTATATTATTGGTTGGCACACGCTGGCTGTAGGAGGTACGTTGAGGAGGAGCCTCATACCCTACAAAACATTTAAGTGCCTATTATTAAACAACAAAAGGACCAGACTTTTGGGAGAAGGTCACACAAGTTTGGATCAAGTGTTAAGGGTTGTTAAGTGTACCCCAACCAAAATTGCAAGTGCACAGAACCCAAGGCAAGGAGGTAGCAATAGTATGTTGTAGATGACTCCTTGATGATGGTTGAATGCTAGAGGATGGTTGTCCAAGGGTTGGACTGTTGGTGAAGCCTGTTAGCAACGAAAAGGAAAGGTCTTCATAGGTGTTGGATGCCCTTGCCAAGGGCAGATGCTACAACAAGGATTGGACACCTCAAGGTCTAGTGGAGGGTAGCATGAGAGGATCCAAGTGTGGAGCCCTATGTACAGTGCCTCGATGGATTAAGGGCTGCTAGGAGAGCCAGGTTGTTGGATCTCATATATGTCTAATCATCCAGAGGAGAAATTTGTTATAGCCCATGTTCAATGTTGGAGAAGAGACTTACAATAGTGATAGGTGGCAGCGCCTCGTGCCCTATGTTAGTCTTCATTGGAGCAACACAGGAAGACTATAATGGGTTGAAGTCACTGAGTAGCTAAGGAGCATTTGTGAGTTTTTCACAAACGGAGTTGTGAACAACTCAACAAGAGTCTTGATGTGTTGTGCCCTTGATGGAATAAGGCACAACTAGTGAGCAAATTGTACAGTCGAAGTCCAGTGGCCAGATGGACTTAGATTGTTGATAAAGGCAATGTTGTAGATCAGGAGCCGAAGGACCGGACAGGTACAAGGTACGACCGAGAGGAGTTGAGGGAGTACGCCATAGCCAAATGGTCAAAGTATCTTGTTGACGGTAGACTGGTTGTCGATGAAATGACACAAAGCCCCAGTTTTGGTGTCTTGTACTAGTGGATGTATGACGGCCATTATCCCTGGTGCGGAAGCCCTAGACTGTTGTAATTTCAAGTTGATTAATGTAACGAAGTTGGGTTATTGTACAAAATTGTGTAAAAAGTTGTGTATATTTTGTGCACTAGTAGATTTATTGTTGTTTATATTTCCCTGTGCAAAGTAGATTTGTTGTGATTCTTGGCTTGGTAGCATCAGTGATCTAAGATTCTATCCTAGACACCAAGGTCGTGTAAAAACAACATAATTATCATTCATGCAAACTTCTTAATGGTAAAAAAAATCAAAGAAACTAGATTAATCTTGGACGGCAAAAAAAATGTTCAAACGAAAAAAATTCAAATCTATGATCTAACAATCACAACTACAACCACAATCACTTCCTCTGTTTACACAGATATCCACCTTTATAAATGATGGCGATTTTTTAAAATTTCGGTTTTAAGAATTTAATATAAATAGTATAAGATCCGACAACTAATCTTATGAATCAAGATCATATATAGGGTTAGTTGTTTGAAAACGTTAAAAGGAAAAAAAATCAAATAATATGGCAATTACAACTACAACCAAAACCACTTCCTATGTTTACATAGATATCCAACTTAAAAACCTTTGATTTTCATATTAATTTCTTAAAATTTGGATTATATCAATGCAAAATGTAAAGATAGAACGAGATATTTTATGATTCCATATCGCATATAGGGTTAGTTATTGTCTTGATGCTTAAGATGAAAAAAACTTAAATGTGTATTTCCCTAGTCAGGAGATTCCACATCACATCATTTTCTCAACGTTTAAGATGAAAAAACTTGAATGTCTATTTACCTAGTCAAAAATGATGGGAAGGCCTATATGAATTGCAGACATACATTGAATCCAAAAGAAATACTTCACTCCATCTTAGATGTATTTTAACTACAAACCAATCAAACATTGCCTTAGCCTCATTAAGGTTGAAAGAAAAAACCATTTATGAAAAAAAGATAAAAAGAAAAAATCCACCTATCTCTTGTTCATTAGGGAAAAAGTGTACATGCATGCCGCTAGGTGAATACGAAGTTTGGAAGAGACCTTGACACAATCTCCAAACAAAAGCTAAATAAGAAAAGGCTCAGTGTATTTTTTTCTTCTCAATTTCTTCTCATTTCCTCCATAATTTAACTACAAACCAACCAAAAACCACCTTGGTAGAAGAAAGGCAAAGACAAATATTTGCAAAAAGAGAAAAACCAAACTCCTACTTGAAGAAAGATAAAAAAACTAAAAACATTTATATTGTTCCATCACAGGGTCCATTCTAGGAAATCAAATCCTCCACTCTAGCAATTTTCCTTTAACAAAATCCAATAAAAATGGTACTCAAGAAGACAAATATCTACAAAAGATAAAAACCAAAGCATACCATGAAAAATATAAAAGCCAAAAACATACATACTACTACACCACAAGGACCATTCCAACAGACTTGCTCCTCCATTCCAACAATTATTCATTATCAAATTCTAACAAAATTGTACAAATTTATGTACCTATCTCTATAATATTATATAATCAATGTTTTCTTTTCAATAAGAATAAAAAACAAAAAGACTTACTAGGACAAAAATGAATAAACTAAATTCAAATCATTTATGTCATAGCACACAAACTACAAGAGTTTAGCTTAAAACATTGAATTAAATGGCTAATGAAAAAAAAATCACGAAGAAATATCTAATAGAAATGAGTATTCTACAAAACAATAGCTAGATAATGTAAAAACCTACGAGTGAAGTCATGGCTTAAGTTTGATTATCTATGGAAACCTTGATAAATCGTACTATTGATCTAGTCCATGTAGACACCTTACCCCACCTACATAACGTATTGTCCATTCATTTCTTAAACATGCCATTACATGAAAACATGGAAAATTGGGAAAGAAAATTTTAAAGGACTAACTTACATCTTGTTCTAAGAAGTCCATAGTCAAGCCTCTCATGAACTAACATGTGTTCCCCATTCTCTTGTGCATGTATGGTGATTAAAACACCTCACCCCATGTACATAACATATTTTCCATTCATTTCTTAAAAATTCCATTACACAACAACATGGAAAATTGGGCAAGAATATTTAAATGACTAATTTACATCTTGATCTAAAAAGTCCATAGTCAAGCCTCTCATAAACTAACATGTAATCCCCATTCTCTTGTACATGTATGGTGATTAATTTGCAAGGAGAATGATGTAAACAAGATATTATATTGATTTCCTTTAGAAATTTTTTGTATGGATACAATAGCACAAAATAATCACAATGCAAGCAATCAAACTCAAACTTATAACATCCCCTAATTCCATATTTGACAAAATAACTATATCCCCCACATAAAAAGGTTACTTTGTCTCGTACCAAGAATGAGTCACAATGCAATCTTTGACTTTGTGCTAATTGATATTTCTCCTTCCTTTCATATAATTGGTGTAAACACTTTCCTTCATATAGACATCATACTTGGTTAAAAGGATCGCATGCCATGGAGTTGTCTTCATCTTGAAAGATTGCAACCCATTAAGTAGTTGTAAAGTAATAATCTTCAATAGGTAGAGTATTAACATGTATGAATTGCATAGTAACGAACTCTGCAAGAAAAAATGAAATCCATTCTCTATCTTGACCATCTCATCTATGTAATTTCTTTCCTTTCCTACCCCACTAGGAAGCGAGAAGATAGTCAAGCTCTCCCCGCTACCCTTCCCCCACCCAACAAGTAAAAACCTTATGTGAATTCTCCCCCGGTAAGGTCAGGGTTACCAATGGAAATTCCACCACCCTTGTAAGGTCAATCTCCTCCCTTGTTATGACAGATAAATGTTTTCAAAGGCAAGGCAATCGCCTTGTCTTTTGATGTTACCCTTTCATAAAAACCATAAAGAGATCCATAGAAAGCAATTACAAGAGCTAACTTGGCCCACCCGAAGATCTTCATCAATGTGAAGTACCATCTCATCTATGTAATTTCTTTCCTTTCCTGCCCCACTAGGAAGCGAGAAGATAGTCAAGCTCTCCCCGCGACCCTTCCCCCACCCAACAAGTAAAAACCCTATGTGAATTCTCCCTCGGTAAGGTCAATGTTACCAATGGAAATTCCACCACCCTTGTAAAGTCAATGTCCTCCCTTGTTATGACAGATAAATGTCTTCAAAGGAAAGGCAATCGTCATGTATTTTGATATTACCCTTTCATAAAAACCATAAAGAGATCCATAGAAAGCAATTACAAGAGCTAACTTGGCCCACCCGAAGATCTTCATCAATGTGAAGGCTTGGAGCAAGTATAGGACGTTTATAGGCCACTATTGCGTAAAAGGTTCCAATTCTCTATCACCATCAATCCCCTATGCTTTCCCCCTTGTTTGGCAGTCAGAATGCGCACTTATGTGAGTAGCGTTTAGGCAGGCTAGGTTGAAAAGTTATGCCCCCGCACTACATCTGGCTAGCAACAAATTGAGCCAACTGGTTGGGAGAATTCCTTCCTTCCTAGTTGGGTAATTCAAAATTGGACGGATGTAATGCTTTAGAAGCAACAAAAAGTCACAAAGAACCAATGAGATGCAGACTATAGTGAAATATCTACTACTGCGGAGTCCAAGCTAAGGACTCTAATAAGGACTTTGTAAGTTAAGGCCAGTGAAAGGTTCCCACACCCGACTTTTATGGGCATTTTCTGACAACACCAACTTTGGCGATAGTTGCATGACACCTTCAGGGTCCACAATGCATTGGTGGCAGAAAGGTTCTTGAGGGCATATTTTCTAAACATGCAGAGCATTATTTATTTAGATATAAGAAATTGATAAAGAAATAAACAAAACAAAACAAAAAAATTATGTGATTTCAAGAAGGAAGGAATTAATTTATTTGGGAAAACATAAGCCCAAAGGTTTCTAGAAGGAATTACAACAAAAGAAAAAGAAAATAGAAAACAATATCACAGATGCCCAGTGGTTAGACTATGCAAAACTTCTATATGAGCAGACAAATGAGAAAAGTAAGCCTCCATAATTATCTCCTAAACAAATATATTTTCAGTTGAAGATATTGAACAAGGTATAAAGAAACTAGAAAATGGTAAAGCGCAAGGCATTGACAGTTTACAAGCAAAAATTTTAAACTGGGAGTGAAGCTTCTAGCTCCACACATCAAGCATATCTTTAACAGGGTCAATCAAGATAGTTTTCTAGTTGAGTGGACAACTAGTGTTGTTATACCTCTTCAAAAAACCGGAGACATCAATAAGCCTTCTAACTACCGCATTATTATGATCAACCCTCTTCTTGGAAAACTTTTTGGGAGCATGCTAGAGTACAAGAATCAACAAATGGGTAGAAAAAGAGGGAAAAAGAGCCAAGTGGCAGGCTGGCTTCAGGCCTAAACACTCTACCATTGATCATTGCATCACTCTAAGACATTTCATTGAAAAAGTTTGGGGCAGCCAAGGTGGCGAAGCATTCTGTTGCTTAGTTGACTTCAAAAAAACCTTTGATACTGTCCCTAGAGATAAGCTATGGCACATAATGGAAGAAATAGAGGCCCCAAAGAAATATAGGGAAGTGGTTCATAAGCTTTATGAGCAGGTTAAATCCAAAATCAGAACGAAGGAAGGCGTGTCTGAATGCTTTGGTAGTGACATAGGAGTCAAGCAGGGATGTCCTTTCCCCCCATAGTTTATATATTGATAATATTGAAGAGTGAATAAGAAATGGAGAAGGCATCCAGTTGACAAGATATGTGGTGAAACTACTTTTATATGTAGATGACCTTATTAGTATTGCTAAATCTGCAATAGGTTTGAACGAACACTTGAAATCTCAGGAACTCTTTTGTCAAGATGCGAGAATGCAAGTAAATTCCTGCAAAACTAAAGTCGTGATTTTTTCTTTGAAAAGAAAGAAGCAACAAGTTACTTTTCTCTTTGAGGGCAACCCCTTGGAGATTGTAGATGAGTACAAGTATCTAGGAATTGATTTCCACTATAGGCTCAACTGGGAGACATGTAGATCAAAAACAATCTAAGGAGGGTGGAAAGATGCATACCTTCTTTAGAACAAGTGTATACAAGAAAACATATGAGATTGGAAGACTAAGAAAACCATCTTTTCTTTATTAGTGGTCTCAGTTATCCTCTATGGTTGCAAAATATGGGAAAGCAACATGTCAAGCCACAAATGGCGACAAATAGAAAGAATTCAAAAGCACCTAATCACAAGTAGCCTCAAAGTCAAATCAACGATCCCATATGATATCCTTTTAGATGAGGCTGGTATGTTTCCAACTGAAAATATGGATGAGCACCGGTGGCCCAAAATGGTTGTTGAAGAAGAGCTAAATCGCTGGAAAAAGACATGGATGAAGCAAAATAGAAAGCGGTTGGGAAAATGGGACATAAATCTACATGATTGTCCTCATGCTAAGGAGGAGATAAAAAAGTGTGTTAGAAAAATTTAGGACTACCATGTGGACAAAGCAATTAGGCAAAAAAAACATATTATGTCAAAGAATTTAACCCAACGTGGGAACATGAGGACAAAGAGTATTTGAGTTCCTCAATCAAGGGAAAAGTTAAAATTTTAATTGCAGAGCCGAGGAATAGATCGCATCATTTAAGATGTGAAACTCGTAGATGGGCAATCCCTAAAGAAGATTGAGAAGTATGAACTTGCATTTTTTGCAGCAGAGGAGTGGTAGAAACATAATGACATTTTATCAAAGAATGTGCAATGTATGAAGTTATTCATCATCAGTTTGACAACAGGCTAAAGGTGAACAGTCTCAGTGAGCTTTTTGAGGAGACATGACTTCGCAAAACAACGAATTTCTTACTCAAGATCCATAACAACAAAATCAACATACAAAAAAAATCTGAATATAAATTAAGTGATAGTGGGTGGTCCCTTAGACCAGTTAGTCTTGTGGATGTCATTAATAACCATTCAATTCAATTCAATGCATTAGTGGCGGAAAGTTGATGATGGCATATTTTGTAAACATACAAAATAGCATTATTTACTATTTATGGTTAATTATATTATTTATTTATAATAATAATTACATAATTTTAATTTCAACTTCA
>APFE031245070.1:0-19068 GCA_000404065.3 Pinus taeda | reverse complement strand
CCCGTGTAGTCTGGGCAGAGCCCCGTTTGACTTGTGCATAGCGTTGATTGAGCCCCTGAGTACATGAGCGATAGATTTCTGGTCGGACAAGATGGGAGCATCTAAGGAAGTTCTGGAAATCATAGAGATGACCACCAAAGAGGTCGTGTAGGCCCTGACTGTGGGAGATGCCCCTGAAGGCGACGAGATTGTGGCAGAAATCCCTATATCACCACGCACGCCAAGATCAAAGAAAGACAAACAGACGATGGTTCCCATACGTGTGTCCACGCGAAACCCGCTGCGCACTAGGCTGACAATGGAAGAGAAGGGGAAAGCCGTTAACATAGAAACTGATGAGGAGAAGGAAGACCTGGAGGACCTGATCATCGAAGAAGATGACGATGAAGGCTTGGAGGAGAAAATTGAGCCCACGCACCCCCCAACAAAGTTGCCCACCTATACCCCCCATAGAAGAGGAAGGCTAAAGTGCCCAAGGATCTTGACGAGAGCAAGAGCTCTCTCCAGACCCCGCTCCTCCCAGACAAGATCAGTTTTTAGGGCACACACCTAGGATGGGTGCCTAGCTTAAAAATTGAAGATTAGGACCTCGCTAACCATGAGAAGTTCCCTCACCTGGAGACCACGCAGCTCATGAAGCCTAAGCAGAACACTGCGACAGGGGTTATTGAATTAGAGCCGCGAAAGTGGTTGCGCAGAGTGGAAAAGGCAAGGCTACTAAACCTTCTTTGGGTGCCACATTTCCACCGCGCCCCAATAATATTTTCGTCCTCAGGCAGCTACTCCGCCTGGTGCATTGTGGGTGTTTGTGGCTAGAGGAGCCCATCCCCATCACGAAACACTTGATTCATCACATCACCCGACTGCCATGCAAAGGAGAGGACCCCGCAGATATCTTAAAGGGAGAAATTAGTGACTTGGCCATCACGGAAGCCATGAAGAAGAAGTATAAACTAGAGAAGAAGAAAAGGGGCTATGCCATATCCAACATCAATGACAAAGCAATAAGAGTGGCGACCCAAATTTTGGTAGGTAAGGCTATGCACAAGTGCCATGCGGACGAGGTACTCGTGCCGGTGGTAGCACTTGCTGAGCAGTGCATGGAGGGGGTCCAGTTTAACTGGTCTGAGTTCCTCTACAATGAATTCTTGGAGAATTGCTATGAAGCTCAAGAACAAGGCAAGATGTTCCACTATGCATGGCTTCTGCTATCCATAGTGCTCGTGGTAGGGGAATTTTTGTAAGATAGTCAATTCCCCACAATTGACATGGATATGCCGGAGGCCGCGAAGTACGCTTCGCTCTAGGCCATGAAGGATGCCTACTAGATCTGCGACAGCAAGATATTCTTGGTGTTCATGGAAATGAACCTCAAGATGGGGATTAACCGCAAGTCGTAGTTATCACCTAGTGTCTACAATAGCCTACAAAGTTTTGTAGAGTTTAATGTGGACCTTCATAGCATATACATCAGAGCGCGCAAGGACCCGACTAAGCCATGGAGAGAGCTACCCTTTGTAGCCATATATGATTTAATCTTTAATGTATTGGAGACATGGCCACTGGAGTGGCACACTCTAGACATCGTGGCGATAGAGAAGTATGCAATGCAGAGGAAGAAAGAGGAGGCCAAACTGTGCATGCCACAGTTGGCAGAGAAAAGAAGGAAGAAGGCAGCGACAGGAGAAGCGTAGGAGGCACGGGACACTGCACAGACAACAACTAAATATAAAAAGGTTGCAGCAGCAACGATAACGTAGGAGGTAGCCGCGAAGGCGCGCGAAGGCCAAAAGTCGCCTTCGCATGAGTAGGGAGCAAAGGAAGAGGAAGGAGGCATGGACCCACAAACTGCGTCAACACAGTTGAAGCGCTAACACCTGATCAAGCAGATAAGGCCACACAAGAAGGTCAAGGCATTGAAGTTGTGAATTGATCCGATCACCCTTGCCGAGGGTGATCTGCATGAGATTGGCGAGACAGTGCGTGATGTCACCTCTCAGGACCTCTAAAATTTTGTGTAGGAGAACCAGATTGTGTTGGGGGCCCTTAGAGCGTAGCTGTAGGAGTTGCTGATGCGTACTCCTTAGGATGGTACCCTTTCAACTAGCCTTGCAGTCGAAACAACTGAAACAGAGCAGATGTTTCGCGCTCAGGTGAAAAATACCATAGTGCTACCAAAAGGGGCACTGGTGACAACAAATGAGGCTGACAAGCCTATGATTAGTGCATTGAAGGGTAGCGAAATCAACATGGTTTCACTCCCATGGGAGACATTATAGTTTTGCAGGATGGGATTACTGTAGAACTGCAGGCTAGGGAGAGCTGCGCGCTGCAAGTAATAAGCGAGAATAAAATCAACATGGAACAGTTGAGCTTGCAGTGCGACGAAGTGGTGTCGCATAATCAACAACTGGTACAGGTACTAGACGAAGCTTATTAAAGCATCCTTGAGCTGGCCATCCCAGTAGACACACTAGTAGAGGCGCGCATCCATAGGCTAGTAGGAGGGGTGTGTGAGGCGCTGGAGGAAATCACAAAGGTTCAGCTGCAGCTGAACCTTGAGATCGCAGTGCTGCGGTTAATGGCGCATTCGTCCAACCCTCAGGAAATAAGAGAACAACGCACTAGCATTATTACAGTAGGACTGGATGAGATCAGCAGTGCAGTGGGAGATTGCACCAAAATGTTAGAGGAGTCATTTGAGGTCTTCACGAATCTGTAGGAGGACCCCAACATCAAACACTTAGAGACAGAGGCGTGAGAAATCCAATAGCAGTATGACAATGAGAAAGGAACTAAGAAATGGTGGCACTCACTCAGAGGCTCACACAGATGCAGCATGCCAAAGCACTGAAAGAACAAGTGAACGCGGAACGACACAAAGAAGTAGTCCTAAAGGCACGCGTTCAGACTTGGATTGACGAGGCCTTCACCATCACAGTAGCAATCAAAGGCAAGCTTGCACAGATGCAGGGAACACAATCACATATGAAAGGAAGCAGTTCCGACATTACGGTCTCGGAACAACGCGTATAGGAAATCAAGCAGGCAGCTACTCAATGTGCTACAGACCTTGCAATAGTTCAGACAGAGTTGGAGGGACTCCACACGAAGATCTACGCGCTGACAGAGTGACTCGAGGGCGAGTCACGATGTTTGTGTTGGGGGCCTGTTGGCCATGGAATCCCCCCAAGGCATGTTTTGGGGCTTAAATCCCAAGTTTTGAGAAGTCTTTTGTAAAAGCTTCGCGAAATATGGGCACGAAGCGCGAAGCTATAATAGAGTCACAGGGTTGTCTGCCCTCATTTTTGTAATGCAGTCTCGGCTTGATAAACCTAACCATGGTCTGCGAACCATGGGATTGTATAAATAAAGCGAGGCTCTAAGAGCGTAAGATAATGAAGAAAGAAGAAGCACGCTGATTCGAAGTGGCTGAGTCAAAGTGTAAAGTGTGTCTTTGGGTCGTAGAGTAGGAGGAGGCTCTGTAGCTCAGTGCATAGAGGCCTAGTAGTCAACAGCTGAGTGCGCGGAGCCCCACAGCTGAGTGCGTAGGATAGGTCGAGTCTGTAATCATTGGAAGAACTAATAAAGAGAAGTTTACCATATTACTGTGTATCTTTTCCTGTTTTAATGTATGATTGGGTTTAAATTGCAAGTGTATTATTTATTTGTTGCGCAAACTCTTATGAATATGTTATATAATTAAATATAACGTAATACATCCATTTATGCGAAGATAATTGACTAGGCATAGGAAGATAAGTAAGATCTCAAGTGCAACTTAGGGAAATAGCACAGAGTGCTCCTCCAACAGCGCAGAAGGTCCACAACCCTGGTTAGGGCTACGTGAAGGAAAGTATATTAGAGTGCAAAGGCCTAGGAAGTGCGTGAAGTGACCTACGCGAAGGGAATAACAGTTGGACCAGTCCATCCTCTGAGACATCTCAAGGGTGCGGAAACCTCGTTCCAGCACCGCCCAACTACTTCGGGTGAGACCTCAGTGTGCACTCCGTGGACTGTTGGCGAAAGGGCTAGTAGTACCGGGATTTGTTTGGCTAATTAACTCCGAACCTGGGTCAGGCCCCAACAAGGCAACAAAAATTTATTTCAAAAATTTACAATTTTTAAATATAAAACTTTATGTAATTCTTTAATATGAAAGTTCTGATTCTCATTTTTTTGTGACTATAATTTTTAAAATATAAATTTGTAAACCATTCTCAACTACTTCTATGGGTCTGTTCTACCCTCGCTGCTTGCTCGTTGATCAGAGGAGATGTAAAAGCTGTTTGGGGGCATCGCGCCCTCTGTCGAACTTCGTTGCTCAGAATACCAACAGGGTTGTTTGTAAGTCTGACTAAATCTTGCTTCAATTGATTTAATAAACAAAATTTTCGTACAATGTTAAAATCGATGTATTATATCGTGAACCAAATCGTACCAATGAATTTTTAAATTTTTTTTCAGCAGATACAGCCGAACTTGGTAACTATGATACACAAAGTGGGTTCAACCATGCCTTTATACTATGCTCAATCCACAACAGCACAATGCTTAATCCACACAAGGTACAATACACAACACAGGGCGAGATTTCAAATTACACGAATCAGATTTCCAATTGCACACATCATAAAAAAACAACCTCACTTGGTTATAAATTCTCCTTTATTTGGAAGAATTCCTCTTTGCATGCGAATACTCCTTTAGCATGCATAGTAGCTAACGCTTGGCCATGTAACAGAGCATAACATCTCTACAACCAGGCATCACGACTTTCCAACCTCAGAGCACTCAACTCAATAGTTTGTACACATGCTTTGAGTTCTCCAAGCCACTCTTCCATGCCAGCTCTAGGCTTACACACAACCACACCCTAGAGGCCTCATGACTCCTCACACCACAGAGCCCACAAATTTGCACACCACTGAACCCACAACATTAGCTCTGAGCTCACACACCCCTAGGTTCACCCTTAGTGGCCTCACAACATCTCACCTGAGCTTTGATACCATAATAGAACTTGGAGACTCACAAAGAGATTTCAAATTGTATTCAATATAAGACAATTTATACATGCATCTAGTCGATAAATCTATAGAGGTTTCATTTACTACCATTTACATTCTACCTAACTCTGTCGATGACTATTATTATCAATCCACAACAATACAATTCTCAATCCACACAAGGCGCAACACACAACATAGGGTGAGATTTCAAATTATGTGAATCGGCTTTCCAATTGCACACATCATACACAACAACCTCACTTGGTTCTAAATTCTCCTTTATTTTGCAAGCACTCCTCTTTACATGCTAATACTCCTTCAGCATGTATAGTAGCTAACACTTGGCCATGTGACGGAGCATAACATCTTTACAACCAGGCATCAAGACTTTCCAACCTGAGAGCACTCAACTCAATAGCTTGTACACATGCTTTGAGTTCTCCAAGCCGCTCTTCCACGCTGGCTCTAGGCTTACACACAACCACACCATAGAGGCCTCATGACTCCTCAAACCACAAGAGCCCACAACTTGGCACACCACTGAACCCACAACTTTAGGTCTGAGCTCACATGTCCCTAGGTTCACCCTTAGCGGCCTCACAATAACTCACCTGAGCTCTGATACCATAATAGAACTTGAAGGCTCACAAAGAGCTTGCATATTGTATTCAATGTAAGATAATTTATACATGCATTTAGCCGGTAAATTTATAGAGGTTTCACTGACTGCCATTTACATTCTACCTAACTTTATTGACAACTATCGCTGACTATTATTATCAATCCACAACAACACAATTCTCAATCCACATAAGGCAAAACACACAACACAGGGCGAGATTTCAAATTACATGGATCGACTTTCCAATTGCACGCATCATACACAACAATCTCACTTGGTTCTAAATTCTCCTTTATTTGGAAAGCACCGCTCTTTACATGATAATACTCCTTCAGCATGCATAATAGCTAACACTTGGCCATGTGACGGATCATAACTTCTCTACAACCAGGCATCACGAGTTTCCAAGCTCAGAGCACTCAACTCAATAGCTTGTACACACGCTTTCAATTCTCCAAGCCGCTCTTCCACGACAGCTCCAGGCTTACACACAACAACACCATGGAGGCCTCATGACTTGTCACACCATAGAGCCCACAACTTTGCACACCATCGAACCCACAACTTTGCACACCACCAAACCCACAACTTTAGCTCTGAGATCACACGCCCCTAGGTTCACCCTTAGCGGCCTCACAACAGCTCACCTGAGCTCTAATACCATAATAGAAATCGAAGAATCATAAAGAGCTTGCCGATTGTACTCAAGATAAGACAATTTATACATGCATCTAGCCAGTAAATCCACATATGTTTCGCTAACTGCCATTTACATTCTACCTAACTCTGCCGATGACTATCGTCGACTATTATTAACTCCCCGCTGACTAGGGAACAATGGGAGTGATTATTATTTTGACAGACCAAAGACACGAGGACCTACTCATGAGGATGAGTTTTCTCATCATTAGTAAATTTAGTTTAGATTATAAATTTTAATTTATAGTTAAAGTTTAATTTAATTTATTTTTTATTTTAAATTTCTTTCTCTAATTTTTTTTTTTTTTACTACTAAGTATTGATTTTCATATTTTCATACTTTTCATAAGTAAAATAGACCAAATTTAGTTGTTGATTTGAAAGATGCTTAGCTAGAGTTACAAATAACAACATTCATCATTCTAATATATAGTTAAAAATTGTAATGGGACCTGAAACTATTTTACAAGGTATAAATCAAGTTATTTTCTATTATTTTCATTCATTAATTTTTACATAACTAATTTATGCACATACAATTTATATACTTTACAAAATAAGTTGATTATTAAATACAAGAATTTAAAAACAATGCCTGACACCCATTATTTACCTCGCCTGTGGAGAAGATCTAAGAAAGACTTGTGAGTTACTTATGACAATCCCTTGTCACCACGTTTTGGTCCCTAGCATGATCCGTAGAGAGAAAAGATCCCATGTGCCACCAGTTCAATTCCCAGAATTACTATGAACTCAGGGCACTTGGATAGTTATTCGCATTGCCCCATCTGCCTGGGCCAGTTTCAATGAATGCTAGAACTATAAACTCCACTTAGGGAACCCTTTCCCTATTTTTTTATTTTGATACGGTGTTTCTACGTATACTGGTATACGTAGCAACAGCTTTTGCTGGCTTTACATGATCTTGTAGAATTTGGCTTTGCATGATTTTGTAGATTTGAAGTTGATTTACAATTTTTTTGTTTCTGAAATTAGGTGGAATAGAGTGCACTTGTTGTTTAATACAGGAAAATCCAAAATAATTGAGAGATATAGTAGAAACATACTTAATAAATATACTCTCTTTTTTATTAATGAAAAGAAAAAAAAATGGTAGGCGCCAACGCAAGGGTGATGCCGTGCAACCACAATTATCATTCAAGCTACATCACTCCATGGCTGGCCAACAATATTACCTACCCTATGTGTTGTCATCCATTTCCAAGCGAGCAAACTAATTCTGCTTTCTCCCCCATAGCGAAACAAAATTATCTGCGTCGATATAATCTTGCTAATTTAAATTAGCCACTGCAATAATAATAATAGAAGTTGATTTGCAATTATTGAAACAATGAAGAAGACTTCAAGTTCACATGTTTTGCACATTAATGTTTATTGTTGAACATCCATAAAATAAAATTGTATTTAACCTTCTATTCTTCTCTTATGTGGGCTATTGGCGGTGCATACATGCACAACTCCATTTAAGTGAACAATTACTCCTTGCATAATGGCCCATCATGAAGTCAAAAGGATTGGGTTCTTGGGCGATTGACCCTGCATACAAGCACAACTCCATTTATGTGAACATTTACTCCTTGCATAATGGAGCTTTGGTGGCCCCTTGGCTCATCAGGGAATCGAAGGGATTGGGTTGTTGGACGATTGGTCGTGCATACAAGCACAACTAAGTGAACATTTACTCCTTGCATAATGGAGGTTTGGTGGCCGCTTGGCCCATAGGAAGTCGAAGGTATTGGGTTCTTGGGAAGAATTGAATTCTGAATTCATGTACAAATTGGACTATCCAAAAATAGAAAGGGGTTTTGCTTTTTATAGTTTTTCAACACACCCACTTTAATTAATATTAGAAATTTAGTTTTCTAGCCTTTTTTATTATTAGTAAAAAATAAAAGCGTGCTCAATTGTACAAAACGCCGCCAATGTGTCTGAAAGAGAAACAATGATATGCCCATGTTTTTTAAATTAAAAAAATAAAAACGAATTCAATCATCTAAGTGCTCTTATAACAATTAAGAGCACCAATATTTTTGAATAGAAATTGTACCATTGTGTTAAAAAAATTAATCAAACCGTTTTGGGATTTGGACTCCTATGTTGGGGAGTGTTGGTAGAGAAACGGAAAATGTTGTCGGTCGACAAAAAGTTCATAGAAGTAAGTAGTAGGCCACAAAGCTTGTGGATCATGCCACACCATAGGTGTTCGTTTTTGTTTATTTATTTTTTAAAAGTTGCGCTAGAGAGTGATTTTATTTATTCATTACTTTTTAATTATTATAAATCTATAATATAATAAATAATGATAAATCGAAATTATCCGTCGTAAAAGTTGGCACATTAACTTTTTTATTAATTTCAGATTTTAGATTTATGGAATTGCTGGCTTGTTGTAGTGATTTTTGCAGATAAATCTCATCCATATTGATTTGAAAATTGATGTTTCGAACTTGCAACTAAGGTTTATCATTAGGGTAAAAGTGTGTGAGGAAAACTAGTTTACCTAGGTATTAATAGGAAAAAAGGTACTACGGTAAAAAAGATCAATTAAGTAAATTATAAGGTTTATCATCAAGATAAAAGTATGTGAGGAAAACTAATCTACCTAGATATTAATAGGGAAAAAGGTACTAGGGTAAAAAAAGACCAACTAATTAAATTATCATAATAGCGAAAAGCGTACAAAGGGAATCTTCATGATATGATTTTAAATTATTTAAAAATAATGTATTAAATAAAATTATTTCTTGAGAATCTTTGTTTTTCCTTAATTTTTTTTAAAGGTTGGTAGTGAGTGATTTTTATTTATCCATTATTTTTTAATAATTATTAAATTCTATAATATAATAAATAATTATAATATTTTAATTATGTGATTTTAAATTATTTAAAAATAATGTATTAAATAAAATTATTTCTTGAGAATCTTTTGTTTTTCTTTGTTTTATTTTTTTTAAAGGTTGCGTTAGAGAGTCATTTTATTTATCCATTATTTTTAATAATTATAAATCTATAATATAATAAATAATGATAAATTTTAATTATGTGAATAGAAATTATCCCTCTTAAAAGTTGGCACATTAATTTTTTTATTAATTTCAGATTTTAGATTTATAAAATTATTGGCTTGTTGTAGTGATTTTTCCAGATAAATCTCATCCATATTGATTTCAAAATTGATGTTCCGTGCAACTAGGGTTCATCATCAAAATAAAAGTGTGTAAGGAAAACCAATCTACCTAGGTTTTAATAGGGAAAAAGGTACTAGGGTAATAAAAAACCAACTAAGTAAATTATCATAATAGTGAAGGGCGTACAAAGAGAATGTTCATGATGTGATTTTAAATTATTTAAAAATAATGTATTAAATAAAATTATTTCTTGAGAATCTTTTGTTTTTCTTTGTTTTATTTTTTTAAAGGTTGCGTTAGAGAGTCATTTTATTTATCCATTATTTTTAATAATTATAAATCTGTAATATAATAAATAATGATAAATTTTAATTATGTTGATCGAAATTATCCCTCTTGCAAGTTGGCATATTAACTTTTTTATTAATTTCAGATTTTAGATTTATGGAATTACTGGCTTGTTCTTGTTGTAGTGATTTTTCCCCGATAAATCTCATTCACATTGATTTGAAAATTGATGTTTCGAACCTGCAACTAAGGTTCATCATCAGGATAAAAATGTGTGAGGAAAACTAATCTATATAGGTATTAATAGGAAAAAAGGTACTAGGGTACAAAAGGACCGACTAAGTAAATTATCATAATATCTAAGGGCCTAGAAAGGGAATGTTCATTATATGATTTTAAATTATTTAAAAATAATGTATTAAATAAAATTATTTCTTGAGAATCATAGTGAATGACTAATAGGATTAATATTATGATATATTAACTAATGTATTATTATTATAATTTCAAGAATAATTTTATTATTATTTTTTTTATTTTATTATAAAGAACTATATTTTCTAAATGAGGGATGAGGGTTAAATAATCTTAGGGATAAATAAAATTATATGATTAATAATTTGATATAAATATTAAATAATTAATGTAGTTTATAAAATTCAAGGATAATTAATGCATTTTATAGATTTCAAGGATAATTAATGTATTTTATTTTTATTTTTTAATATTTTTATTTTTTTATTTTTTTATTTTACAAGAGACATATTTATAACTAAGGGATTAGGGTTAAGAAGTCTTAGGAATAATAGTTAAAAAATATAAACAAAAAGGAGGGTAAGTAAGAAATTGGAATACGCGTTAAGGGTTATTAAGGTTTCAGGATTTTTATTTTAATGTAGGGATCTAATTTTTACTTATGACCCAACCTTCATCTATGTTGAGGTTTTGGGATGAATAATCTAAATGGTTTCCCTGAATTTTATATGGAAATAGTGGTCAACTTTAGAGAGAATGCAAGTGTTTTCAATGCATATGTGATGTTTAGTAATGTTTGAATGTTTTGCTAGGGTAGAGTTCTTTAACGGGTTATGTTTTATGTCAACAGAATGTTTTAGGATGTGAGTGTTGATGGATCTCTCTGTCTCCCCAAAATATGGAATCTCATAGGAACAAGGAATTAAATAAGCTCCTTTATGGATTTTAGGGTCATTGGGGTCTTTGGCCGAATTTAGGCGGCTACAGATTGTGTTAATAGGCTTGAAGGTGGTCATGGTTTTATGCTTTCTTAGGATATGGGAGATTTTATCAGTGGTACCCTGAATATAAGGGAGGTTAACTCTATTGATGAAAGTATCTATTTTTTTATTTTTATTTATGAGAACAGATTCTTTGTTTTCTTTATTTAGTGCTTTTATAGCTTGATGTTTTCTGTATCCATTTTTCAAAAATACTTTTATGAGATGGGATTTCTCTTTATCTAGGTGTTCTTCATCAGATATTCAAAAAGATCTTGTTGCAAGGGTGTTTAAAATGCCTAATTTTTGGTTGGGATGGTGGTGAGAAGAGGCATAGAGACACTGCTCTGTGTGGGTTTTTTAAAGTAAACTTGGTGAGATATGGAACCATCAGGATTTCGAGTGATGAGGATGTCAAGGTAAAAAAAAAGCTCTCATTATTTTATATTTCCATGATAAACTTTATAGATGGGGAAAGATTATTTAGATGTTTGAAAGTTTCCAAAGCTTCACGTCCATGGGGCCATATGATGAAAGTGTCATCTACAAATCTTTTCCATAATTTTCGTTTTAAGGGAGCACATTCAAGGGCTTTGGATTCAAAATATTCCACGAACAAGTTAGCAATAATAGGAGAAAGAGGAGAGCCCATTGCTACTTCGCAAGTTTGTTCATAAACATCATCCAAAATGTTGAAGAAGGTCGATTTGAGGAAAATTTCAACAAGTTTGGAGGTGTGAGGATCAATGATTTTTCGAACAACTTGCGTAGTCCCATCAATAGAAATGTTAGTGTAAAGAGCAGTGAAATAAAAGGTCACCAATATGTCATTTTTATCAAGCTTCAGATCTTTGATCTCATTAATGAAGTGGATGGAATCATTGGCGAATCAATCAGTGTTTCTGACTAAGGGTTTTAGCTTCTTGGCAAGGTATTTGGCAAGATGATAGGTGGGACCTCCAATAGTATTTACAATGGGTCTAATAGGAATCCCTTCTTTATGTATTTTAGGGGCACCATAGACGCTAGTGGTATAGGGACAATTTTCAATGAGGCTCTTATTATCCTTGATATTGTTAGCTTTGATTAGGTTGGAAACTTCATTAGTAATGTTCTTTAAAGGATTTTTATCTAAATTTTTGTGGTAGCCACTATTGTTAAGATGATCAATCATTTTGTCATTATATTCTTTTTTATTCATTATGACCATGGTCCCTACCTTGTCTGCTTTTAATATTATAATATTAAGGTTGGAATTTAAGGTTTTTAAAGCCAAGTATTCATCTTTTATGATGTTTCTTTTGGGAGGTTTGGAATTTTGAAGAATGATATAACAATCTTGTCTCATATATTCTTTGGTATCATTTGACATGTCTTTTATGCCATATTCAATGTAACAAAGAATGTCTTCTATGGGGATTTTTCTAGGTTTCATGGAGAAATTTAACCCGTTGCCTAAAAGATTGATGATAGATTCATTTAGAATGAGATCTAATAAATTAATGATTTTTTTAGATCAATGAGATAAAAGAGATTTCTCATTTAAGGAGAAAGCATTATCATACTTAAAAGAGGAAGAATGAATGGATGATAAGGCTTGATCGAGGAGAGGAGAATTCATTGGGTGAGACCACATATCAAGGGAAAATTTAACGTTGTCCGAGTTAGGGTTGTGATTATATGCTATGATTACTGTCTTTCGAAAATTCCTTCGTGTTTATCGTAGAAGATGAATTGCAGGAGGATTTAACATTGTCTAGGTTAGGGTTATGATTATATGTTGTGTTTACTGTCTGTTGATTAATGCCATTTGAAAGTTCCTTGGTGTCTATTGTAGAATATGAATTGCAGGTGAATAATTCATCGACTTCTGAACCTTTAGAATTGGTCTGCGTAGTGTTCAAATTATCTTGTGTTCCATGCATTAGGGAGGAATCTGAGCTATGAAGTGGAATTTCAGAAGAGAATGTAATTTCGTATCCGTAGAGATGTTCAACGCACTTCATATCCCTAGTGAATTGTACGTATTTTGTTCAACGTCCTTTGTATCCTCGGAGATGTTCTGCGTTGAGTTTAAATATGTGTGCCACTCTCCCAGGTGAAAAGAGTGTAGGTTGTTTTGGGGAAAGGAAATCGAATTAGTAGATATTGAACTTCGGTGTTTAAAAAAAATAAATTAAGTTACGAGAATCTCCCTACGTTAAGGATGTATTATGAATAATTTCATTATTAACTTCTTCATTTCTGATGTTATTACTACCCAGTTCATTCATACTTAATTCTATATTCAAATTGTTATTCTAATAGTTTGCAGAATTGTTCGAGACTAGTTGACGATTTATGATTGAATTTAAAAAGGATTTTTGGGCAGGAAAGATCCTGGAATTCGAAGGAGAACAACAACTGGAGGTAGAGGAAAACATTTGTTCAAATGAAAAGTTTTATAAAATTTTTGAGTTTGTTTTTTGCTAGAAAATTCTTCAAATCTAAGAGGTTTTAGTGTTGATCCTACATTGACTTTATGCCATAATACATGATTAATTCTGACTTGATGCCATAATACATGATTAATTCTGTTGGCTAATGTTATGTGAAGCAGAGGATCTTTCCGAGATAGTGAATCAAGTTCAGATCTAACTTTATAAATTTCACTAAGTATCAGAGCTAAGCTAGCCTTTGTGAAAATGTGCTTATTTTTATAATTTATTAGAGAGTGATTAGTTTTGGTGAATGAAGGAATGATGGAAGAATCTCAACCGCATTTGAGGAAGGTGATATCATCTTTCCTTTGGTTATAAGCAGTCTAATTCGTTCTAAAAATGAATTTCATTCATAATATCCCATTTGTATAGGGTAATAATTTCATATTTTAGATTTCTGGGATTGTTGGCTTTTTTAAGTAATTTTTCTGGATAAATCCCATCCATATTGATTTGACAATCAATGTTTCGAACCTGCAACTAAGGCTCATTGTCACGATAAAAGTGTTAGGAAAATTGATCTATCTAGGTATTAATAGGGAAAAAGCAACTAAGGTAAAAAAAATCTACTAAGTAAATGATCATAATAGAGAAGGGCCTACAAAGGGAATGTTCATGATAGGATTTGTAATTATTTAAAAATAATGTATTAAATAAAATTATTTCTTGAGAATCATGAATGACTAATATGAGTAATATTATGCAATATTAATTAATGTATTATTATAAATTTCAAGATTTTTTATTATTATTTTTTATTTTTTATAAAGATTTATTATTTTATAGGGTTGGGGTTAATAATTTGTATATGTAATTATAATTAATAATTTGATATATTAATAATTAATGATTTATAAATTTCAAGGATATTAATGTATAGATTTAAGGATATTAGTGTATTTGTTTTTTTATTTTATTTTTAATTTTATTTTTTTTTTATTTATATATATCTATATTATAAATATATATATATATATAAAAGGGATTAGGATTAAGAAGCCTTAGGAAGAGTAGCTAAAAAATATAAAACAAAGAAAGAGGGTAAGTAAGAAAATTGAATTACGGGTTAAGGGTTATTAAGATTAATTACACATCTTGATCGGATAATGTAGAATTAAAGATGCTAGCTCATCATCGTTTATTCATTAATGGATCATATTACTTAGATTAAGTTCCTTGTATGTATTAATCCATCGTTTAGTATAGGTTAATATTTTCATTTTAGCATGGTAGTTTTGTAGAAAGTAGACAACATACACAAACATTTAGGCCAAGTATTAGAGTGGTAGATAGAATTACTATGCCTAAATTACTGTACACAAATTACTAAGTGAGAAGTGGATTTTCTACCACACTTAAAATAACTACCTTTATTGATATCCTTAAATGGTGGGAAGTGGAATTATTATGACAATTGAAATTATTACACCCAAATTACTAGACCTGAGTGGTGGGAAGTGAAATTAGTAGACTCAAATTACTAGGCCTATGTGGTGGGACATGGAAGTTTTGAATCTCATTAATTCATATTACTAACTAATAATAAGGTCGCTTATCAAAGCTAGTGGGACAACCTGTGTAGGATTGAAGTATGTAATAGTTGTGGAAAGTGGAATGAAAACGTTGGGTGGTGGAATATGGAGGTTGTATGGCACATTGTCCCACCTTGACCTAAGTGGTGGTTGAGAGTTTCAAGCTATTTTAAAACCACAAATAACATTCATGTTGACAAATATGAATGTTATTTAGAAAGCACAAAATCCACATAAGAGTCAGAAGAAACATAATCTAAAGTTTGAATGAGAAAACATTCGTCAAGCTAGGTAAGCTAAGTATGTGGTTATCAAAATTTTCCAAATGAATTCCTTGATTCTATAAATATTCTCTTTAATTGTCTATTTCTAAACACAATTTGCAAGACAAGTCCCAATGAAGTGTTACAATTTCATCACAAAAAATTGTGAGCTTTGCAATTATATTGCATTTCCATCAATGTTGTGATGAGTGTGATATCGACATCATAATTAAAAAAAATAGTTATAGAATAGTATAAAGCCAATTTTTTTTATTGAAACCCTATGCTAGAGGTAGTCATAATGGGCACCATTCATGTTTGTTCTGCATAAGCTTGTTGGGGTGAATGAGGAAAAAGGAGAAAAGGGAGATTTTTTTTGAAATTTTGCTTAAGTGTGGAGAAACTACATAGAGGATGGTGGACATTGTTCAAAACATGCCACATGGTTTCCTGATAGATCATGCAAATGTGCGATGGAGGCTGGGAAGACCATGCCATAGCTAAAATATTCTTCAGTAAAAAACACACCCTCTAGATGTAACAGTTAGTTAATTGTAGGTAAATGTTGTGATTCGACCCGGTATGGTCTAGTAATCGATTGTGGCTTGGACACTTATTTTTTCCTATTCTACACATAGAGATCTTATCAACGACACAAGAATCGCCTCAATCAAAGTCCATATGAAAAAATTATGCCACTCAAAAGTTAACCTTCCTATTTTTTCCACCATAATTCGAGAGGATGCCACATATATCGCCATTACTCGTGGAAAAGGGGCTAGCCATGTGGTCATGATGCAAAAGAATCTAGAAGATTCTATATTTTAATTCTAATTAAAGGTTGATAGAGTCAAACCTAAACACTAGTAGGCAAGAAGGTTGTGGTATAACCAAGCTTCTAGGAGGAAAAGGCATTACATTCTTTTTTAGTGCATCTTGTTGAATAGAAGAACAAGGTAGCTAAGAGGCATAGGAAGAAAAGACATAATGAGGATTTGTGCATTGTAGTATCCCATGGGCCAAATGCCTTACTTCTTTGTACTTACAACCATTTTATATGTTGAGAAAGAGAGTAAAGTAGTCTCACCTTCTAGTTGGTTTTTCTCACGAAAGAGTTTCCCATCATATATCTTATGTCAATTGTGGTTTGTGAGTTTTTTATTTCATTGTTATCTATTTTATGCATAATTATAATTTTCATGCATATGCAGTAAACAATAAGTTATAGATCCATAAATATAAGCGAAATAAACCCTCATAGTCTAGATTTCAAACTTTTAATAATCATTTTATCAGATTTGTTGTGGTCAATTGTCCAATGGAATATCCACAATATTTTATGGATCAAACAGGAAGTCCCACCAAGAGAAAGTGTTGGACGTAGTGGCATTTTGAGCTACAGGATGAAGAATATGACCCAACAAAGTAATATGAATTAGGAGAAGAATAATCTCATACTTTAGAATTGAGGAGATTGGTTTGGGAAACAAGGAAACTGGAAAGGTATAATTCACTTAATTTTCATTCAATTTTTTCTTCACATATTATTAATGATGATCCTAGAAATATTAGGAAGGCAATGAATTCAGAGGATGGTGAACTCTAGAAAAAGGCCAGGGTCAAGGAAATGGCATCCTGGGACAAGAATGAGGCTTGGGATCTAGTCATTTGTCTGCTAAAAGAAATCCTATTGGTAGCGAATCAATGTTAATGAGAAGTTGAATGCAAAAGATAAAATGGAGAAATACATATCTCGGTTAGTAGCAAAAGGTTATTCCCAAGTAGAGGGAAGTAATTTTCGTGATTTTTTTCTCTTGTTGCTAAGCTAACTTCTATTATATTTCTTTTATTAATAGAAATCACTTTTTATCTTGGATTAGAGTAGAGGCATGTGAAGATAACATTCCTACATGGGGATCTAGAAGAAGAAATATACATGTAACAATTAGAAGGTTTTGCGGTGAAAGAAAGAAAGAGTTTCTTTGCAAGTTGAAAAAGTCCCTATATGGTAAATAAATCTCCAAGGATGTGATATCGAAATTTTGATGTGTATATATTGAGAGTTGGTTTCACAAGAAGCAAAGTTCATTATTATGTATATTTGAAATTATTAGGTGATCATTTTATTTATGTAGCCTTTCCACGGGGGCTTCACTCAATGAACATCTGACATATCATGTAAGTTCATGTCATTCTAAACAATACCCCTAATTTTATTACATATTGGAAAATACCTCTAAAAGTCACATTATTTAACTTACCAATACGAACCTAATACACCTTCCAAATTTAAAAATCCCCTACTTTCACTAGATATTGTAGATATCCATTTTTTCATTAACATTTTTTATGTCCCTTTATATTCTTTCATTAACTTTGAGCTCCATTTTTTATACCTACCAATATAAAAACCCTTTACCCGGTAATATATGCTCAATATATTATCTCATCTTTTCCTCAAAATATATCCCCCAAGATGAATGCATGTGGTATGATATTGGTCCCTAGTGAAGCCCTTGTGAGTCTTGTATGTGAATGATATGTTGTTGATTAGAAACAACATGGAAATCATTAAGGAGGTGGAAACTTATTTTTTCTCTAAATTTGTTATCAAATATATTGGCGTTGTAAAATTTATTTTGGGCATGGAAATTAAAAGAAATCAATAAAACAAGAAGCTTTAAGTAAATCATAGGAACCATGTTAAGACAATATCTGGAGGTTTAATATGAAATATTATAGACCAATCAAGGTCTCAATTCATGTATGTGTAAAACTATCTACATATCTATGTCCGAAGACACAACAAGAGTAAGAGTACATCTCTCGTGTTCCATATGCCAATCTTGTTAGAAATTTGATGTATGCAAAGGTTTGTACAAGACTAGACATTTCACATGTAGTGGGAACTTTCATTAATTATATGTGAAAGCCAAGGAATTAAAATTAGATAATTATAAAGATGGTTTTAAGGTATTTGTGTGGCACTATAGATTAGGGAATTTATGACCAAGGAGGACCTACAAAAGACAGAATACTGGAAATACATGCCTTTGGCTATGTGTTTAACCTATTTGAAGGAGCAATCATTTGAATGAGTAAGAGGTAAACTATAATGGAACTCTAGACTAGAAAATCTAACTACAAGGCTACCACTCATACAAGTAAGGAAGTTGTATGGTTACAATATTGTGTTCAGGGATTGGGTTTGTAAAGGAAGTTGTAAGGTTAGGTTGTGATAGTCACAGTGCAATATTTCTAACAAAGAACCAAAATTATCATTCTAAGGCAAAGCATGTTGATTATTAGTATCACTTTGTAAGAGGCATGGTTGAAGACGAGAAGATGCTACTAGTAAAGGTGGATACTTTGAATAATGTTGTAGATTCATTAACAAAGTTTGTGAGAATTGAGAAGTTCCCTTGGTGTAAAAGAAAGGGCATTGTTGCCATTGATTTTTGAAAATGTACTCCTATGACCTAATCTATGCAAAGAAAACAACATGCAAGAGAAGGTTAGGTATGTATTATATTCTTTTAATGACTAGTTCCACATAAAATCTATTATGTTGAGCATGATGGTGTAGTGTAGCTAGGGGGGATAATATGAGGTACAAAGGGAGGTACCCAAGGGAATAATGTAATAATGGGATGGGCCATAGTAATAAATAATGTGGTTAAGCCGTATCATGTAAGGGACCACAAGTAATTAATAATAATATAATGGGTCCATGGTATTAGATAGATGGTATTGAGGGAACCATGGTATTGACCCATGGTATTGTATGT
>APFE031245069.1:50560-64966 GCA_000404065.3 Pinus taeda | reverse complement strand
GCCAAGTGGCACCCTCTAGCTCCCACCCACACATCATTTTTATTGTTTGCCATGAATTTCAGATGAGAATAACTTTCTCATACATATTTGGATTGAGGTGTCACTAGCACAATTGGAATAAGCTCATATAGTTGTATGACTTGATGTTGTTTCCATTAACTTTGAGCAGTGTTATTTTTTAGTTTTTCCATATCCATCTAGATCATCCCTCCCCATTAGAGGACTTTCAGATCTCAAAAGTTATATACATATATCATACATGTTTTCTCCTTAGTATTTATAATAGAACCCATGCCCTTTGCTATCCATAATTCAACAAAAGGTCAAAATATCATTGTTGCATATTCAAGTGACGGTATACACTTCATAAATTTTACAATTTAATTTCCATCTATGGGGTCTTCAAAATCGAACATGTAATTTACAATGTTGGCCACACTCAACTACTTAAAATGGCTACTCATTTCTTATCTAACCAAGTTAATGTGCCTTATTCTTGTAGTTGTCTTTCTTCATGAATTGGTTCATCAGTTATTTCCTTCACATGTGCTTTCATATCCCCATATAATTATTTTATGATATTCTTATAAGGAATTTCTAGCAAATACAAGACCAACGGATAGTTCCTTTCTCTATTTGCAAGTTAGTCCTTGATGATAACTAGGGTTTCTACAAATAATAATTATCAAGGGTTATTTACATACAAATTGTCTTGTTTCAACTTCGTCCCTTAAGCTACTCATGTTTTTCTTCTTATTACAGGCCCTTGGAGCTATCGTCCATTCAAGCTCGGTTCATTGACTACACAAAATTTATTTGCAATTAATATATATGAAAAATTCCTAGACTAGTTGGGGTTTCAAATGTCTCTACTATATGCTTTCTTAAGTTTTCCATGAAATTTTTTGCCTAGAAGGGTAAGTCTCGATGAATAGAGCCTTGTAACTTTATTTTAATTAAGGGTGATTTTCCTTCTCGTTAAATGAAGACTTTTGTATGAATACTTTTGTAGTTCATTATTTTGACTTTGCAACTAAAATCCCCATGGTCATAGGTGTCATTTTTTTTTCTTTTCCTTTATAAAGAATGTGAACTAAGTATATATTTTCTTTACTCTACTGCATGTGAATATAATGGAAATCTTCGCTTTTATATAGCACGTTAGCTTTATTCACCCTCTTGTAACCATGCATGTGTTCAATGCTATTTTACTGAAACTTATGTATTATTATGACTATATACACATACGAATTATGTGGTTATTATTTAATTTGGAAGGCACAAACTAGGCTAGAATCCTAGTGGACTCCTATCATGGAGAGCACCCAAGAATTTTTTTTAGCCCTTAATATTCACTTGCCTAGGACTACATGTCTTTTGGTTAATCGACGAGGTTCCCTTCCTTGTCATGGGACTGCAACAAGCTAACACATGAATACAATTTTTTCTACTTCTAATCAATTGTATTACTTACTACGTTATAATAATTTTCTTTTAATGTAGACTATAATGAATTCATTTTTTTGTTCAAATATAAAATTAGTATTTAGTATAGATGGCATGTATTTGTGTTATTTCCATTCCCACCTTGTAACTACTACTTAGTCAAACCTTCGTGTTCTTCGTTTCACCTTCACCTATATAGTGCACACCAAGGTTAGTTTTAATTACAGATTCTCTTCCCCAATTTTATATTAAACTTTAGAAATCTTGGTGAATCTTACTAGTCCCTAACATGCAAATTGTAAAATTTTGTGTAATATTTTGTAAAAATATTTAGATTTCTAATGATTTTTTATTAGTCGATATAAAATTTTGGAGACTTTTAAGGTAAAATAATTTTATACTATAAAATGTGGCGTATCATTTTTAGAAAAAATGGGAATTGGCAAATCTTTTTATGGAAAAAACATGGAAAGTTAGCCCACTTGTGAATATTAGCCCCTAAAATTTTCTCTGCTTACTTTGTGCCTATGATCACTAGTTTTAATGTAACATAAAGGAAAAGAAATACACCACACACACACACACAAACATATATTTTTATTATTCACAGAACATTAGTCGGGTTATCCTTCCATTTTACAAAAAATATGTAGAAACATTTAAAATCATAATATTAGCATCCTATTCCATTCTTTCATAACCCCTGAATAGAAATAAATAAGATGAATAACACAAAAGTATCCAGACATTCACATACGTGCATAAAGGTTTCTTGGAAATATATTAAGGATTCTATGTTCCTCACAACTGTGAACTATGTCTCTTGGTAGCTCCCCCCAAGCTCTGCTCTCCCCTCGATAGGGAAACAACTTAGGATTCTTCCTCAACTTCATCTCCTTAATCCCCAACAGTGACTTGCAAATTTCTTGGTTTAGGCCAAGTCTTTCTTTCCTCCTGGACTTTTCTTTTAATTTAACTACATTTACCTCCTACAATATTCTCGAACAACTTCCATCCATCACATTTAACTCCTGTCATGTGTTTCTTGGTAGTCCTCTCAACCAACATTCCACCTATCTTCGACAAAATGCATGATTCTTCTTTTTTTGTTCTTACCCCTTCTTGGGCATAATTGATACCAACTATATTATTATAATTTAGGATTCAAATATCACACATGATGTCCTTTAATATATCTTCAAGAGTAATAATACACAAAATACTTTCCTTCTTGTTACACAAAATAAATATTGAAATTATCACATGATATCACATTTACCACTTGACTTTTCAGTCACATGTCCAATATAAATGTCATAAAGACAAATTTAGCAATGGCATAAAATATTCCTCACTAGAATTGCTATCCCTTTATTCCTTTGCAACATGAATCTCTATGGGGCAATTGTTGTTTCCCTTGTAGAATTCAAAGTGAATCCTAGTCCTCCTAACTAGGCTGCCCTATCTCCCCTTAATGATGTATTTTCTCTCAATTGGTTTTTGAATTTTGTAACATAATTAGATGCTAGGATTACCTCTTGTACTGAAGGTTCCTCCCACAACTTCCCTGATAGATGATGCAGATCCAAATCCATTAGTAGAGGAGGGACGCAGGATGGTTTGTGCAATGCCCATGAATGCAATCGTAGATCATTAGAGACTATCACTAAGAGATAACTAAACAATCTAAATCCAAACATAGGATGCATCCTACAGGTGGTTCACTCTAGTGTCAACTGCATCTCTGAGGTGGCATCTTGATCTTTATTTTATCCCTCACCAACTGTACTATAAATCCTTGTATTCCTCAACAATTTCTTCATAAACTCATTCCTAAATTTTAGGATTTAGTATAAGAAATTAATGTGGGTCTTGTTCTGATGGACTACACATCCACAATCTATTTAGAACCTAGGTACACTCCATGGGCTTTCCTACCTTCCACATTTCATAGCCTTGGGCCCCGAACTTATCTGTAGACTCGTACAAGTCCATTTCCACCTCACACACACCTCTTTCTACACAATCTTGACATATTATTATCTCTCTTAACATCCCATGGCTCTCTCCCCAACAATTCAGTATTAGATACATGTTGCATTTGCACTCACTATAGCTTATCCTTATGACTCACCACCCCTCTCCCATGGGACCTATCTAACTAGATTAGCTTTAATCTACCTTTAATACCCCATTAGTCTCATATTATGGCTGGCAAACTAATGTTTGGGCTCCTCAAGCTGTCATATAGGTGAAGTCCAAGCTCATCTTAAAGCCTTCTCGGTTGTTAGATAATTCAAATCCTTCACTCCAAAGCCAACTCAGATTATCTTAAATATATATCCATCTACTGTAATGGAAAAATTGATAAAGTTCACTAATTCAGAGATTTTGGTCTTGATTGTTGAGTATGTCTGAGATTCATGGCATAGTCAAGATTGACAAAACCATGACCTTTTCATGGTATAACTCTATTGGCATATAAAATCTTTACTTGAATAGTTGTTAAAGAAAATCATCAGGTCCATTGTGATATCCTCATACAGCTCGATGTTCTCATCACAAAGCATAGAGACCAATCCTTAGAGCACCAAGACTTAGCTATGCATTTGGGAAAAATTAAATGAATCCTCCATTGAGGCAACAACCTTCCTCCACCGGGACTCTAGAATCCCTAATCGATGTTTCTACATTGACCTAATTTATGGCTTATTGGCATCCTAAGTTCTTATTTCTCCATGTTTTCAAACTATCTTTTGTTTATGTCGTAGGTTTGCATGCATGTTATATCTAGATTTTATTTGTTGTTGTGGATGTCATGTCTTTTACAACAAATCTTTTATTTGGATATCTCAATACATATATAATAATTTTTTGAATCTAAATCATCTTCTCTTGTTGATGGCCTAGTTTCCCAAGTAGCATACCAATGCCCACAACAACAAGAATAAGTCACTATGGATGTAACTTGAAGCTTTCATAAATGATTAATAGAAATTTAAATTATATATATATATATATTAATATATATTATATATATCTTCTTTTATGGAACTACAACTCATTCCTATATTTGGTTGAATTAAAATTTACTTATTTACAACACTACATATTTACCCTTATCAACTATAAGCACTTCTCAACAATAATTAAAAATAACCAAAAAACATAAAATAACGTTAAATAAATATATAATATTATATTATTAAATAATCAATCTTTTTCACTTAAACTTGTTTTATCATACTAATAAATAAATAATTGATATCGGCCTAGAATCCAAATAAGTACATTAGTGCAACTATTTGATGCTAGGTCTTGTTAGATAATTTATAGCTATTACTTCATCTCGCAATTCTTTCGCTTTATTCGAGCAACTAAGTGATACTAAGTCTTGGTATTAAATAACTTTTACCTATTTCTTCATGCATCGCATCCTAACATCTCAAGGAAAAACTTCAAGAAAGCCATAAAAACATTATTAACTCGATGCGTTTTTTCAAAGAAACTGTGGGTCATTACTTTTTCACATAACCGGAAATTAATCAATTTTGATTATTCCTCCATACATAATACTAGTGATAAAGAATATATTATAAATTTAATAAGATTTCTTACCACCATTGTAAAATTGAATCCTCGTTGATTTTAATATTTATGAAAAAATAAATAAATATTGTCATATCCAACGCTCGTTAACATTTTAGGAAAGAATACCAAGAAATACATGGAGGAATGTTTCAATTGGCCACCTACTTAAATATTTCATATGAAGTCGACCAACATGATATATCTAGGAAGCAAATGGGAGGAGGACATTCCTCTGCCCCAACTTTGGTATAATTTAAAGGAGTATAATATTATGGTAAGTTAAAATTATTGAAATGAATAAAAAATAAAAATATAAAGGAAAAAAATCTTTTATTATATATATAAACTATGTGAAGATATAAAAAAATTTAAAAAATATAAATCTCTTAAAAATATTATTAAAAATTAAAATATCATGATAAATAAGTACTTAAACTCTTAATGAAATAAAACACTCGTAATAAACATCCAATTAAAAAAAAAAAATTAAAATAAACAATCATAATATATATAATATTCCACCTATGTGTTATGCATGACCATTATGAAATATAACACACATGTTTACCATTCCATATAGACTAAGAAAATCTCTATTCATGTTAGTCATTATAAACTTAAACCAATAATAATTTTGATTCGGATTACTCAATATCGATTTGACTGAGCAAAACTTTGAATTCTGCTTTACTCAATGTAAACCTTCAAAAAAAATCTTAGTTTACATTTAAAAAAAAATTCAAATTAAGATACACCATTTTGATTTAACAAAAATACTAAATTTAAAAATAATTAATTTACATGATAATTAAAAAAATTGAATATCTTCAATCTTAATATTCGATCAACTTCATTGGAAAAATTTTAAAGTATTTCACTATAATATCTCTATATTCCTAAATGCGATATTTATTCGTATTAATAATTAAATAAAATGAAGGGTTGGAAACGGCCACTGTCCAAATTCAGTTAGGGTTGTATAATAGCCACCCAACTGAGTTCAAAAGAAGAAAGAAAAAAATTCTTTGTGTCTCTCTTAAAAAAGTGATATTAATGAATTAGTGTTGCCAGAGTTTTATTAGAGGGTATCAACCCTGAGCTTAAGTTGATTGTAGATTCCTAGAATATTCGGGAATCAGATAGACATGGGCGTTGTCAAAAAATTGACCATGCCCATGTTTGTCCAGGAGAGAGTGCATGAGAGATGAGAAATAGTTCGTCATGTGCCTATGTACACCAAGAAGTGGAACTGAGAAATGTGTAGAACTTGTTGTATAAAATGAATGTGCATTGAGTGATACCCTGTCGAGTAGAGTGTTTCATGAAGGAGGATGTGTGTGGGTTGTGCCAACATTGTAAGTGTAGGCTTTCATGTGTGTCATGATTCATGTGAGACAATCAATCAAGTATATGGCTTGTATACAAGGTGACTCGCAAGGACCTTGCACGCGTACTTTGTGCTTTTGGTTCACGACTGGGAGCCTCGTGGTATATAGAGGTTTTATTCCACCGGCTTTGTGTTTTCTTCGTTCTTCCAACTATGTTTCTTACTTATTTGCACGTGCCATGCAAAAATATGGGGCATGCACCTAAGTATATTAAGCCCTTCCTTGATTGTTTTGTCTAGACATATGTGGTTGTTACTAGGGTTAGAGCTTTTTATTTTTATTGTAGATGGTGACCTTCTTTGCAGGATTCAATGGATTCTCATGCACATACGAATAAGTTTTGTTATCGTTCTCATTTAGTTCGTTCATGGAAAAAAACACATGCTTTTTGATAAACACTTTTTTTAATTAATTAGGTTAAGTTCCATAGATAGGTAAAATATTTTTCACCTTCCATCTATATATATTTCATTATTTAAATTTATTTTTTTTGAGATTTATGGTAAATGTGTTTAGTTTATTATTCTTTATAATGGTCATGTATATTAACTAACATTTCTTCAGTCTATAGATAACAACTATTATGATAGTTTGCATGAGGAAAGAACGTGTGTTTATATGCAGAAAAGTAAATAGCTATTGGGCTAGATTTATTTTGGAAAAGAATATGCATTATATTAGTTTCTTTTGGAATGAATTATGTAATTACATGCAAGATTATGTTAGGTTTCTTTCGGAAAGGATTACATATTTTTATGCAAGAATGTATTACCTTTCTTTGGAAAATATTATGTATTTTCATAAGATTGTGTTAGCTTTATTTTGTAAATGATTATGTATTTGCATGCATGAATAATAGTTATGATGCTAGATTCCTTTGGAAAAAAATATCTATTTATATTTATGAAGGTAATTATTGTTACATTAATTTCTTATGGAAAAGGGATATGAATTCACATGCACGACGATGATGGCTAGTGTGCTAGTTTTACTTTAAGAGAATATGGATAATTACGATCTCTTGTACAAAAAAATGGCAGTTAATGTGGTGTTTATTTATTTTACCCTATGCATGAGAGTTATGGATGAACCGACATGTGTCCTAATCATATGTGTGTAAATATAAATAGACATGTTTTGGTAATTATGAACTTTTAAATAATTTGTTTGCAGAGTTAATAAAAAGGTGTTTATCAAAACTTTGTATGTGTTTCATTTATGTACATGAAGAAGAGGCTTGAATCTTAATGAGTAAATATTATTATTTGAATGTCAGAGTTTGTTGACAATAATAATTGCAAGAAAGGATTGTAACTCATGGGAAAAATAGATTATATTTAACATTATGGAAGCAAAAGAGTTAGTAGTCAATATAGATTAAAGGAATATCAATCATAGGGTAATCCACTTATGGAAACAACCACGCCACAAATACATAATATTCGAGGGTTTGTGGGTAAATATGGGGTAAATAATATCATAATTAATGTAATAGCTTCTAGCTAGTTATGTTGTACATAAAATGATATTTATTTGTAATATTTTATGACAATGGTCAAGGGATGGACTTCTTTACAACCATTAACTGAGGGGGGACTGCCCTCACTAAATGTTTAGTAAAATTAAAAGTTTTCTTATTTTTCCCTACGGGGTTTGCACGCATATTAGTGTCCAATGATGTGTTTTCTTATTGTGTCATGCTAATGATGTTGCTTTATTACATGACGTTAACATTTACATAATTAAATATGTGAATAACTAGCCTAGGTAAAAGAACCATGATAATGATGTAATTTTACAATAGGAAGCTTCTATTAATTTACTGTCTCAATGTTTGTAATGTCATGTGACTTGCTATTCCATTTTTAAAGTTACTCTATATAATGATGAATATTTAATCTAATGGATAGTGAGGGAATATGGAATAAGTAACTCAAAATTTTACATGCTAGTAAATTCCGTAAAAATTGTCTAATCCTATGTATTTTTTCCACAAGGATTATTGAGGGATGTTACAAGTGGTACTAGACAAAAATGTTGTAGCACTAACACCTTTTGGGAATACGTAAGTGGAAAATAAGTAGAGATACATATGATGTTAATGAGTATCGGTTCAGGAATGAAACTAACAAAAATTCCATGGAAATGTATGCAGTATACTACATTTGACATGAGATGCATGATGGTGTTAATAACCACATTAAATAATGCTAAGTGTTAGTGTCTACTTCAAAGAGTAAGTGTGCTTATGGCATTTGAAGTTTTATACAAATAAAAGACAATAAGGAATTCTATTTTATTGTTTGGAATTAAATGAATAATTTTGAATAATTACACTCTGATTAGTGATAGTGTGAGTTAATTATCAACCTTTGCATGTATATTCTTATGACAATATTTAATGGTTCATTTAAAGGAAAAAAAAATGATTGGAGTTACAATTAATTTCTTATAAGAAAATAATCAATGCATGTATTTGTGTGATAATGAAGGAATGTACAAAAGTGGGGGTTGTCTTTAAAGAGGACAATATGATGTCTTAAAAGAACATTGAAAGAACCTCTTTGGATGTTAAAGATAAAGAATGAGTTAAGTGTGAAGGTTTTGATTGTAATGACTAATTGACAATTGAGTTTGTCATGGATTTTGATTGAGTTATGATGTTTAGTAACATTGGTTATTTGTTATTTCATTACACCATTGTTTGTGGTTAGTTGAAAAACTATATTAGAATATGCATCATCCAATTCTTAATTGAAGATTATTGTTAAAATGGTAAACAATGTGATTGCAATAGATTATTCTATGGTGACAATACATTGTCGAATTTGGGGTTGTTTGGACTATTACATTAATTTTTATCAACACTTACTTACTAATAATAATTTAGTGGTTTTGCATGAATAAAGATTTTCATAGGATTTTACACATAACAGTATTATATGCAAGACATTTTTGTGAAAGTGGATGCTTATTCAAGAAGGCATACCTACGACTACAAGTTCTTGGATGATACAAAAAACTTAGATCATGATAAAATAGTGTCTTTAAAGAGGTTAGTTTGATAGAAATGCTTTGTTATGTCAGGGATTGCAACATTGCATATGAACATACACAAATAACAATTACCAGGATGAGAGCAACTAAGATTATGTAATAGTATAATAATATACTGAAATGCATAAAATGGATTATGTATGTTCGACCAATTTAATGATAGAAATAGTGTTAATCAGATGTTTATTATTAGTTTGTTTTTTCAAACTTCACAAATCTACAAGTTGATGACTTAATGATGCTGCAAGTTGGTATGTGTTTTACATTTAGAAAACACGTTAATTCACCATTTGAAAATATTCATCGAGTACATGTGAATACTATGGTGACATTACTTATGAAATCTAATAAGTTAGTTCGATTATTTTGTGGAGATGTGGTGTCTCTGTTGTCATGACTAAACAAAAATATGGATAGAATTTTGAATATATTAACATTACTGATTTATTTAGTTTAAAAAAGTTTGTGTGATTGAGTTGAATTTGCTAATGTTTCATAATGAGTTTTGATTAGATACATATGCGTAAATGAAGTATCATTTTACATGAAATAGTGACTACAGTGTTTTTTAAGGTCTTTTTCCCTTAAATGTTTTTGGAAAAATAACTTCATGGAAACTTTGTCCTAATGTTCCTTTGATGTAGCCTTATTTGTAATGCATCAAACTGGTTTATGAAATATTGATAGGACAAATACCCTTCCACATTCTTGAGATATTATAAACATTGATTCCTGTGAAAGTAAAATGCATCCTGAATGTATTTGACAAAATGTTTTATGCATAACAATATTTTGTATAGGGTGTGGTTTTAATAGAAGTAATTGTCAATAATTTTTCTAGTATGACTAAGCAGGGAAAGCTCAATGGAAGCATACTGATGTCACTTAGATTCCAGTAACATGGAACATAAGAACCTACAAAAGGCAAAATACTGCAATGTGATTTGCAATTGCGAATAAGAAGGTATCATGTCATAATGTGCAAGATATTGTAATGCTTTTGTAAATTGCATGATGATTATATGTTGAAACTTTGTAATGAATACCACCTGTATGACATGTGATGTCAGTCATGAGTTCTTATCAATTTAATTTTAAAGACTATGGGACCCATGCTGAGGGTCAAGCATGAAGGCATGTTATACATAAATTTTCATTCTTCTTTAATGTGAATGTGGATATGTTCAGTTATATAGATTACAGTTAGAAAAAGGTATTAAAAGATAATTTCACGTCTCAAATAGTTATAGGATAGTAGTGAATGGGCAAGGATGCCTTGGTCTGAGGTTTCCTCTCCCTCGAGCTAGATGATCTCATTAATAGAAAAATGTTGGCCAACGTGGTGAGATGGGAAAATCCCCATGCAACCTTGCTGATTTTGGAGCCCGTTGGTGGAGGCCCAAAGAGTGATTTTTTAATCTGTATACTCCTCAGGACCTGACATTGTTAGAGGAATAGGTAGGACCCTGCTAAGAGGAACCATATGTTAGACCAAGTGTTATCATTGTCATCAAAATATCTTTGATGTGAAATTGTCTCAATCTAGTTGTGGAAACTAGTTCCATTGGTTGGAAGGAGCATTCATTTGCCCACTATGTTTTTTGTGGTAAACCAAGTTAACTAGTATGGTAAGTTATGTGTCTTTTTTGTATGATTATGTAAAAAAATTATGTACATATTGACAGTAAAGGAACCTAGTACTCAAAAATGAATTACAAGAAGCGTAGTTACTTTATTGTGCTACCAATATTGTGGATTCCTCTTGCGGGGGCTAAGACAATATGAACTTGGTGTAGTTATTGGTCATTTTGATTATTAGAGAGCAAGGTTCTCTCTAAGTACTTGAAGAAGTAATATGAATAAAATATCATTCGGCATCACATAAATAATTAATGATTTAAAATGTTGCAATTAATTTAATTATGTTGGACTTGTTGGTCATACGCTACAACGTAATTGACATGGCGGTTGTGAACTACCCTAGGTGCTTGTTGTTGGCTTGTCAAACCACTCTTGGAGTGCTTACCACAACTGATAATGATAAACACCCTGTAGTTAAAATTATTCTGTAAAGTGACCATGATTTCCAAGATTAATTGGCAAGTAACAATAATCTGGTATAGAGACTTTATTTTGGCTTCTATTGAATTGAATAAGGGTTAAGTGATTGGAATAAAAATTGAATATATTTTAAGGTATACATGTTTATAATTATTGATAAACAAGATTGATTTTAGTTATTGAACATACAAATCCTTCATTTTGGAAGGGAAAAACCACTTTTGATGGTTCTAGATGGATGTCATGTGTGAAGCTTAGTGATGAACATTGAGGATGGTGTTGTATTTGGGGGGGAGTATATAATACCCCTATATTTATAAAACATGATATTTATTCATTTTAAAAATTAAATAAAACAAAGAGCTTAGAAAAATTAGCATCCAGATTCAGTTATGGTTTTATAATAACCACCCAACCGACTTCAAAAGAAAAAAGAAAAGGGTTCATGACGTGTCTCCTAAAAAGGTGATGTTTATGAATTGGTTTCAAGTAGAGCTTTATAGGAGGGCATTGGTTCCAGGAGAGAGCACATGAAAGATGAGAAACATTTCCTTATGTGCATGTGTACACCAAGAAATGGAGATGAAAAATGTGTAAAAAATTGATGTATAAAAGTGAATCCACATTGAGTGCTACCCTGTCAAGAAAAGTGTTTCATGAAGGAGCTATGTGGGCTTCATCCACACCACAGGTGTAGGTTTTGATGTTCAGCATGGATTCACTTGAGACAACCAATCAACTATATGGGTTTTGTATGTGTGACCCGCAAGGGACTTGCACATGTCTGCTTTGTGATTTTGGATGACAAGTGGGAGCCTAGCTGTATATCAAGGGCTTGTTCCAATGAATTTGTATTTTATTTTCTCTACCAAATAAGTTTCATACTCATTTGCAGGCACCATGCATAAAGATGGGGCCCGCAGCTAAGTGTATTAATCCCTCCCTTTATTGTCTTCTCTAGACATATGTGGTTGTTAATGTATTATTTGTGTTAGATCTTGTTATTTTTACTATCGGTGGTGACCTTCTTGGAAGACTTCCATAGATTCTCATGCACAGAGAAATAAGTTGTGGTAGTTTTCTTTTAATATTTATATGTGTAATTTACATAAAAGGTGTAATACTACAAGTATGGACATTGAAGAATGATTTTCTCACTTAGTTTCCTCGTAGAAAATGACACATACCTTTTGATAACACTTCATCCAAGAAATCATATTGAGGTCCATAGATTAGTAGAATCTTCTCGACCTTTAATATATGTATATTTCATTATTTTGATTTTGTTTTGAGCTTGATGGTAAATGTGTTTAGTTTATTATACTTTTTAAAGGGCATGTAGTTTGATTAACCATTTTTTAGCCAATAGACAACAAATACTATGATAGTTTTCGTGAGGAAAGAACATATGCTTATATGCAGAAAGATAGATAACTATTAGGTTAGATTTCTTTTGGAAAAAAATGTACATTATGTTAGTTTCTTTTGGAAAGGGTTATGTATTTGCATTCAGGATTATGTTAGCTTTACTTGGAAAAGATTATATATTTGCATGCAAGAATGAGTTAGATTTCTTTCGAAGAAGATTATGTATTTGCATGCAAGATTGTGTTAGATTTATTTAGAAAAACTTATCTATTTGCATGCAGGAATAATATCTATGATGTTAGCTTCCTTTGGAAAAGAATATATGACTACATGTATCAAGATAATAGTTGTTATGTTAATTTCTTTTAGAAAAAGAATATGAATTCACATGCACAAAGGTCATAGCTATTGTGTTAGTTTTAATTGAAAATAATATGGATATTTGTGATGGTTTTCTTTAGGAAAATAATGTGTCTTGTGGAAGGAAACGATAGTAAAATGTAGTGCTTATGTACTTTATCCTATGCATTTGAATTATGGATGGACCGACATGTGTCGTAACCATACATGTGTAAAGATAAATAGACATGTTTTGATAGTTCTATACTTTAAGTAATGCATTTATATAGTTAATAAAGAGGCATGTATCAATATTTTGTATGCGTTTTATGCACATGAAAAGAGGCTTGAAGATTAACCAGTAAATATTTTTTATTTGGATGTCAGAGTTTGCTAACAATAGTAATTGTAGGAAATGATTGTAACTCATGCGAAGGACAAATTATATTTAGCATTATGGCAATGAAAGAACTAATGGTTAATGCAGATTGAAGAAATGTCCACTGCAGGATAATTGACTTATGGAAACAACCATGCTACAAAGTCACAATGTTCGAGGATTCGTAGGTAAATGCTATAATGATTAATGTAATACTTTATACCTAGTTAGTTGTATTTAAAATGATATTTCTTTGTAATATTTTATGGCAATGGTCAAGAGATGGACTCCCCTACAACCATTGAGTAAGGGGTGAACACGCTCACGAGATGTTTAATAATATTAAACGTTTGATGATTTTTTCCTACATGATTTCCAAGCTATATTAGTGTCCAATAGTGTATTTCCCTATTCTGGCATGCTAATGATGTTGCTTCCTTACACGATGTAACATTTACATTATTAAATATATGGATAACTAGCAAAAGTAAAAAAATCCATGATAATAATGCAACTTTACAACAAAAATCTAATTTAATTTACTGCCACACTAGTTGTAATGTCATGTGATTTTATTTCATTTCTAAATTTACTCATGTAATGATTCAGATTTAATCTAATGAATAGTGAGATAATATAAAAGAAATAACTAAAAATGTTACATGCTAGTAAAATCTAAAAAAAAAATTATAATAATATATATTATTTTCATGAAATTTACCAAGATATTTACAAAAATTTTAAAAATCAATAAACTTCTCCTAAAAAGATATAAAA
>APFE031245069.1:32272-49399 GCA_000404065.3 Pinus taeda | reverse complement strand
TTTATAAATATATAAATTTATGTAATTTAAGTGTGTATGGTATAAATAAAAAATTAACATCTCGCAATTGCAAAAATAAAAATAAACGAATGGAAGTGAATAATATTATTAGAAAAAAGGTATGTTCTATTTAAATTAACAACATTATTTTCAAATCCTACCAAAGTTAATTTAACTCATATTGGTCTTTCCCTCCTTGTCGAGTTTGACATTCATTCCATTAGTATAGGCAATTAGTCTTTTCTGTAAAGTGGGTAGGTTTTAACCTTAAGGGGTTTCTTTTTTCTTTTGTTATGACAAATGTCTTTAAATTTACTATAATTCTATAATTAAATTGAAATTTTTTTAATAGAGTTGTAAACTAATTTCGTAAAATTATCAGTGTTCGTGTTTAGATTGCTTATGTTCTGATTAAAATTTGTAAACCTCATCAAATAAAATCACCAAATAAAATCACCTGCAAATGAAATTATGTGACTTTGAATTAAATCAATGCCCAATAATAAAGGTATTCATATTATCATTGACACCTAAAATATCCAATGTTAGCACAATAACTTTGCATTTAAACAACCATTTTAAATGTTTTAAATATCCTAACCAAACATTAAAATTTAAGGTCATGAATAATGATATGTTTAATTTCTGTTAAATATTATAGAAGTAAATTAAAAATATAGACTATAACTTTTAATAACCTAATACTAATACTAATTTATTATATAGATAGATATCTTTATATTCCTTTTATTTTTATTTTTGTGATTTTTTTTTATGTGATATTGAAAGTGATTAAAAAAAATTATTTGAATCTACGCATTTGAAAAATGTGTATCAACCATGGATAATTAGATTTTTGTTAGATATAAAAGTTGTGACAACAAAGCCACACACTCTTGTAAAATATTAAAGTAAGAGTGCATTTTCTAAAAGGATGTTGAGCATAATATCTCAAAAAAAAACATTTGATGAAAGCGTATTTTATGCAAAAATGGACACTACATTTTGCTGTAAACATGTTTTTATTTCTAAAATTCAATTTAAAGCAATGGGTAATGGTAGAAACAAGATGCATCCAAATGAAAATTTGGAAGGATATTTTGTATTAAATTCGTTGGCATCAAATGTTGTTATTTACAGATAAGGAGGAGAAATAAAAGAGCACTACATACAATGAAGCTTGATATAGTGGATGTTGGTTAAATGTACGGTTTGAATATTATTTGAATGAAAGGAAACACTTCATACCATTATAAGGATATGTAGACAAATGGTGACTTGAAGGTTGTGAATGCTATAGTGGATCACGGAAACCTAGATAAAATAATATTGCAATAGTAGCTACTGTCAATAAGATTATGGAGAAAAGGTAACATAAGGTTTTGTATCTAACATGTTTAATAAGTACTCTCAAATTATTTCAATCATATTAGGTCATAAAGTTAACTTCACAGTATGGATAATGATGGGACCCAGCCCACTTGGCGTAACCCTTTGCACTTTTAAGGTTACACTTGGACATTTACATGGCGATTGTATTTCCCGCGTTCTGTAGCTGGTAGTTGAGCATTAACTGCGGGTGTAAATGTGGCAGTCCTTCTGCCTTGGTAAACGATGTCACCCTAACCCTATGCGATTTCTCAATTGTTCTTTGTCATTCTTGCCGTTGGTTCTGAGGGTTTCGAGCTCTGCGTATGGAAGAATGTTGAGGGTGCTATATCCTGTTTCTGTTGGCTCTGGATTACGATTTCATGGTTGTTGGTTGTATTTTTGCTTGCCCTGGTTATGGATGGAGGCCTTCTCTGCGCATTTGATTGTTTGTTCGCCTGCTTGCATCGATGTTGTTCAGCTCTGGGGTTTTCTTGCAATCTTTGGTAAGTTGTTTACTCACTCTGTTACTCTGTTTCTGATAAATGAATTCGAGCTCTTTGTCCGGGTAGTGTTTACTGTAACTGCTGGTTGCTTGTAAAGAAGTCTGGTTCGAATTTAGGTTGTTACAACACTGGTATTCGGCTTTTGCTGCCCCATTCCTGCATGTACTGTTAGTTTTTTGGTACTTTCCTTTCGAATCTGGTTTGGTAGTGATTCTTGGGTTGTGAAATTGTTGGTAATACTGTGTTGTCCGTGGCTGAGCGTACAAGAACAATGGAAAATTTCATTCAACCTCTACTACAGGTAAATACTCTTTCTTTGATTCAATGTCCGCGCTCTCCTTGTTCTGGGTCTAAACCAAGCTGCTCCTCTGGTCTCCAGTTTACTGTGGCGTCCTCTGGTTCCAAGGTATGGCTCCTCCTCACACGGTCTCCAGGTGAGGGTTTCTTCCCCTTTTCCCTTTAATTTTTGTAATGTTGGTTTTGTTTTCTGTCAAGGGTTTCATCCCTTCAGGTTCTGTTGAACTCCAAACTCACTCTCGCTTGTTTGGTTGCATGTCTTCTCTGGTGGCCTGGAGGGCGCATGTCCCTGTCTTCAAAAATGTCCAATAGCGTGAAAGTGCGTAGGCCTGTAACCTATATTGTCTTACTGTCTAGAGGTCTCTGTTCTAAATACGGTTCGCTTGTTGGTTTACTGTTTGAGTCTGGTGGGATTCACGTCCGTCGTTGTCATTCTGGGATGAGTTCCCTGGGCTGGAACGTAGCTTCAACAAATCCTTATCTTGTGCCTGTATTCAAACCCTAACGAGGGTTTTGTGTTTGTTGCTTGTCTGTGGTTGCTGAGCAAATTTTGATCTTGTTTTGACTGTACCAGTCTCTGTAATGTTTAAGGGAACTCGGCCCTTTCGGTTTCGACTATGTAGTAATATTTCTGGACAATATAAATGTAAATTGTTTTCTTATGAAAGGAAAAGGAATGTGTTATTTGGTACCTGTAGCCTTCGCTTGTGGTTTTGTTACATTGCTGGCATTTGATTCGTTTGCTGGACTCTTTACTTGTTTGCTGGTCTCGATTAGCTGTGCGTAACCGTTCTTCTTCAACTATATCTCCGTATACTTGTTTGGTAATGATTTTAAATACAATTCATACTCGTACAGCAGCCATGATACTATGTTTAGTTTACAGTAATGTAAAATTCTGTTAATTAAGTATGAGAGATCAAATCAATAATTTAGGAAATAAGATAGATGGACAGTAATTCTCTGGTACTTTTGAATGCTTGATAATTTTGTTATTCAATTACTCAACTTGTTCTATGCTTGACTAAAAAGACCCTTTCTTTACATGTATGTTTGGCTTTTATAGCCTCTGTCTTCAGTTAAGGCTTGCAGTTTGTTTCTTTTTGTTACAAGACAGTTACATACTTCTGTTCCTATTTGTAACCATAATTGTTTGAACATTTCAAGACTTGTAAAACAGTTAAGAGTTATTTTTTCTAATTACAGAAACTTCCCTTAAATCGACAATGAAACTAACAGTAATCCTAACTGGAAAAGTAAACCATCTAACTGTTGTTGACTTGTAAAATAAAGTAAAAAGAAAAATTATCTTCAGCAGAATTTAACAATTCAGTTTCCCACTTGTGAACCTAGTTGGAGTCTTTCTACCTCGTCACTGTGAGCTGGATTCTCCTGCATCAGGCTCCCGGGGTGAGAAAAGATCATGACTTTGGTTCATGAGCTCCTCCACTGATGTCCCTGTTCGTTCAATCTGCCTGGCGCAAGCCATGAGCTGTCCTCAATCGGACGGTTCTTCCACTTGACCAGGTACTGAAAATAATTTTTCCGCCGAGTACGCCTAACTACCTGAGTTTCGAGGATGCCTTCGATCTCAGGAGGATGGACATAAGGCATCTGTTTCTTCCAACTGTCTCTGTCTTCCTGGGTGTTCCGCGTGGATTGTCCGGGTTCATCCTTCCTTCCTTCCAACAGTTCGCCTGTATACGGAAATAAATCTGCCACATTGAAGATAGGTGATATGCCTACTTCAGGTGGTAGTTGTATTTCGTAGGCATTCGCTGAAAAATTCCGCCAGATCTTGCAAGGCCCTATCTTCTTGTATTTCAGTTTGTTGTATGTACCTTTAGGAAACCGCTCCTTGTGTAAGTGTACCAGAACATCATCCCCTACCTCAAAATGAACTTCTCTTCTCTTCAAATCTGCGTGTTCATTATACTTTGAGCTGCTGTCCTGTAACTTTGCCTTTACTTGTTCATGTAAATCCCTCATTGCATTTGCAAAATCTTCTCCATCCGCACTCCTTCGTTCCTGTAAACCAAGATCCCGAAGCTCATGCACTCCTCGAGGGTGCATACCATAAAGAATCTGGAAAGGACTGAGACCCGTGCTACGATTCGGCGAATCATTGTAAGCAAATTCTGCTTGCGCCAGCACTCGGTCCCACATTCTAGAATTTTCTCCGACTAAGCTATGTAACAGATTTCCTAGACTTCTGTTCACAACTTCTGTTTGCCCATCGGTCTGCGGATGGTAAGCAGAACTGTAGCTTAATTGGGTGTTCATCTTTTTCCATAAGCTACGCCAAAAATGTCCCGTGAACTTTACGTCTCTGTCTGATAGATGGTGTTGTAACCCGTTAATCGGAAAATCTCATTAAAAACGTGGGCCACGTAAGTGGCATCACTAGTTTTCACAAGGTACAAATTGCCATTTTCGAGAAACGATTATACCACCATTACGTCATACCCTTGTTTGCATTTTTGGCGTCCAAACAAAATCTAACTCACTGAATCCAAGGTTGCCTGGAAAGGCAATGGCGTGTACAGTCTGTGTTCTGGCTATGTCCTTTCGCTAGTTGACACACTTACACTTAGCCACAAAGTTGTACGTCCCATCTCATTCTGGCCAAAATAAAAGTGACTAGTTGTCTAAGTCTTGTCAATACCAAGTGTCCAGCCAATCCCCCACTGTGTTTTTCACGAATGATATTCTCCCTCATAGAACAGCTGGGGATACACAGTTGTCCTCCCTTGAAAAGTAATTTCTCCTGTATGTTATAGTCCAACCAAGGACTGTTTCCTCGTATTAAAGGATTCTGGCACGCCTCGTAGGCTTCTCTGAAATCTGTGTCTGTCTTATAAAGATCCCGTAAATGTTCAAAGCCCAAAACCTACACAATGCTTTCCTGCAATAGTAAAGCTTTTCTGCTCAATGCGTCGGCTACCTTATTCGCTTGCCCACTGATATGCTTCAGTACAAAATTAAAACTCTGTAAGTACTCCACCCATTTGGCATTCTTATGATTAAGTTTATGTTGCTGCATTACATACTGTAGTGCAGAATTATCTGAGAACAGCACGAACTCGTTTCCCAAAAAGTAATGCCTCCAGTGTCTTAGCACTTGTACTACTGCGTAGAATTCCTTACCGTATGAGGAGTACTTCTACCTACTCTCATTCTGTTTTTCACTGAAGAATGCCACTGGTCTGTCCTCCTGGCTGAGTACAGCCCCGATTGCTGTTCCACTAGCATCACAACGTACCTGAAATAGTTTTTAAAAGTCTGGTAGCCTGAGAATCGATCTTTCTGTTATTTTCCTCTTAAATAGCTGAAAGCTCTTTTCCGCTGCTTCTGTCCATCGAAAAGGTTGGCTGGCCTTTTTGATGGTCTCCAACATAGGAGCACAGATTCTGTTGAAATCTTTAATAAACTTTCTGTAAAAACTCGCTAACCCATGGAAACTTCGTACCTCAAACAAATTCTTCGGTGACGACCAATTCATGATTGCTGTCACTTTCTCCAGATCCATCTTTAATTCATTCTCTGCTATCACAAATCCCAGATAAATTAGTTCTCTATGTAAAAATGTACATTTCTTCAGATTGATCAATAACTTGTTCTGTTGTAGCTTCTCTAACACTTTACACACATGCCGGAGGTGTTCTTCTCGTGTCTTACTAAAAATAAGTATGTCATCCAAATAAACAATTACAAATTTCCCAATATATTCCTTTAGCATCTCATTCATGAGTCTCATGAAGGTGCTGGGCGCATTGCTCAACCCGAACGGAATGACCAACCATTCATATAGGCCCTTATTTGTTTTAAAAGCTGTCTTCCATTCATCTTCTTCATGTATCCGAATCTAGTGATATCCGCTTTTGAAGTCTATCTTAGAAAAGTAAGCTGCCCCACTCAAACAGTCCATCATATCATCCATGCGCGGTAACGGAAATCTATACCGTATGGTGATTTTATTGATGGCCCTGGAATCAGTGCACATCCGCCATTCTCCTCCCTTTTTGGGGACGAGAATTGTTGGTACAGCACATGGGCTCAAATGCTCCCTGATCAATCCTTTGTCCAATAGCTCCTGCACCTCTTTTCTGATTTCTTCATTATCCTTGGGGCTCATTCGATAAGCTGCCTTATTCGGTAAGCTGGCTCCTGGTATGAAATCAATGCGGTGACTAATGCTTCGCTTGGGAGGTAACTTATCTGGCAAGTCGTCCACTACTATATCTGTAAATTCTTCCAACATCTGCTATATTTCTATAGGAAAATCTGTGATTTCTGTGTGTAACAAAACTGTCCTAGTCTTTCTCACTATAGCATAATTCATCTCACTGTTTTCAACTTGCTTCAAAAATTGTTTTCCGTTCATAAGCAACGCCTTTGGTTCATTTCCTTCAACTGCCTCTTTCTCCTCTCTTATAGGCACAAGGGTATGCTTAACCCTGTCTTTTTCAAACTTATAACAATTCAATACCCCATCATGTGTCACTTTTCTGTCATATTGCCAAGGTCTGCCCAACAAGATGTGGCACGCGTCCATTGGCATAATGTCGCAAATAATTTTGTCTTTGTAACGTCCTATCTGAAATTCCACTTCACTCTGCTCATCCACCAGCAACTAGTGTCCTTTCTGTAACCATGAAACTCGATATGGAGTGGGGTGTCTTAGACGTTTCAGTCCTAACTTCTCCACCATCTCGACTGACACCAAATTGTTAGTACTTCCGCTGTCAATTATCATTTTACAGCACTTACCTTGCGACTTACAAACTGTTCTGAACAGAGCTTTCCGTTGCGTCTATTCAATACTCTCATCAACTGGCTTCACCAACACCTTATGCAGCACTAAAGATTCTCCTGTTTCTGGGGCATTTTCTGCCTCTTGAGGAGGTGCTGCTGCTTCCTCTGGCTGCGCCACATATGCGCCTCGCTGTCCAGTTGAATCTGTTTCTAGCCACTCAATAGAGCAGTGCCCCCACTTGTGGCATCTGTAACACTGGTATCCAGTTCCCCTTCCACAACCATTTCCTCTACTGCGCTGAAACGATCTGCCACCCCTCGTTCCATCTCCTTTTTCTATTGTTCCCGAAGTCCTCGAACTGCTGGCTTCTTCGCTGTTGCTGGCAGTTCGGCCCCTACCATAGGACTGGCCTCTTCCTCTGTTAGACCCTCGTCCTCTCCGGGCATTCTGTCTTCGGTTAAGCTTTTCCTCTGCTTTAACTGCACTCTGATATGCCTCCTCTGTATTATTGGGAGACAGAATACTTATTTCGTCTAAAATCTCCATCCTCAGCCCATTCACATATCTAGCTGTCCTCTCTGATGTATCCTCTGTATATCCTGCTCGCAAGTTTACTCGATAAAATTCCTCCGTATATTCTTTCACCGTCAGACCTCTCTGTCTCAAGTTCTGAACTTGCCTATGTAATGCAATTTGATAATCTCTTGGCAGAAATCTGCCCTTCAATTTAGCTACCATCCTTGCCCAAGTCTTTATTGGAGGCTTGTTCAACCTCTTTCTCTCATTCTGGACATTGTCCCACCACAGGGTTGCGTGTCCTTTCAGCTTTGTCGCTGCAAACTTGACCCTATTGTCTTCACTAATTTCTTCGCATTCAAAGTACTTGTCCATCTCACTAATCCAATCTAATACTACATCAATCGATAAACTGCCATCATAGGTTGGTAATTCTGGTTTTGGTTTACTATTTGACAATAATACAAACTTCAATAACCTCACTTCTGGTGAGTCACCTTCAGCCCCATCTGCTGGTGCTTCCACTTCTTCGTCACTCACATCACCTAACTCTGGATCTCTCCTTCTGCCTGCCTCTACTGCTTCCAATCGAGCAGTAAGAATTTTGAGTTCTTCCCTTAACGCCTCATCTGCCATTCTACGGGCACCTCTGCCTTGTCCTCGTCTGCCTATATCCATTTCTCCCAAATCTTTTCAACTCAAACTGCTCTGATACCACTTTGATGGGACCCAGCCCACTTGGCGTAACCCTTTGGACTTTTAAGGTTACACTTGGACGTTTACGTGGCGATTGTATTTCCCGCGTTCTGCAGCTGGTAGCTGAGCATTAACTGCGGGTGTAAATGTGGCAGTCCTTTTGCCTTGGTAAACGATGTTACCCTAACCCTATGCAATTTCTCGATTGTTCTTTGTCATTCTTGCCGTTGGTTCTGAGGGTTTCGAGCTCTGCGTATGGAAGAATGTTGAGGGTGCTGTATCCTGTTTCTGTTGGCTCTGGATTACGATTTCATGGCTGTTGGTTGTATTTGTGCTTGCTCTGGTTATGGATGGAGGCCTTCTCTGCGCATTTGATTGTTTGTCCGCCTGCTTGCATCGATGTTGTTCGGCTCTAGGGTTTTCTTGCAATCTCTGGTAAGTTGTTTACTCACTCTGTTACTCTGTTTCTGATAAATGAATTCGAGCTCTTTGTCCGGGTAGTGTTTACTGTAACTGCTGGTTGCTTGTAAAGAAGTCTGGTTCGAATTTAGGTTGTTACAACACTGGTATTCGGCTTTTGCTGCCCCGTTCCTGCATGTACTGTTATTCTTCTAGTACTTTGCTTTCAAATCTGGTTTGGTAGTGATTCCTGGGTTGTGAAATTGTTGGTAATACTGTGCTGTCCGTGGCTGAGCGTACAGGAACAATGGAAAAGTTCATTCAACCTCTGCTACAGGTAAATACTCTTCCTCTGGTTCAATGTTCACGGTCTCCTTGTTCTGGGTCTAAACCAAGCTGCTCCTCTGGTCTCCAGTTTACTGTGGCGTCCTCTGGTTCGAATGTATGGCTCCTCCTCACGCGGTCTCCAGGTGAGGGTTTCTTCCCCTTTTCCCTTTAATTTTTGTAATGCTGGTTTTGTTTTCTGTCAAGGGTTTCGTCCCTTCAGGTTCTGTTGAACTCCAAACTCACTCTTGCTTGTTTGGTTGCAGGTCTTCTCTGGTGGCCTGGAGGGCGCACGTCTCTGTCTTCAAAAATGTCCAATAGCGTGAAAGTGGGTAGGCCTGTAACCTATATTGTCTTACTATCTAGAGGTCTTTGTTCTGAATACGGTTCGCTTGTTGGTTCACTGTTTGAGTCTGGTGGGATTCACATCCGCCGTTGTCATTCTGGGATGAGTTCCCTGGGCTGGAACACGGCTTCAGCAAATCCTTATCTTGTGCCTGTATTCAAACCCTAACGAGGGTTTTGTGTTTGTTGCTTGTTTGTGGTTGCTGAGCAAATTTTGATCTTGTTTTGACTGTACCAGTCTCTGTAATGTTTAAGGGAACTCGGCCCTTTCGGTTTCGACTATGCAGTAATATTTCTGGACAATATAAATGTAAATCGTTTTCTTATGAAAGGAAAAGGAATGTGTTATTTGGTACCTGTAGCCTTTGCTTGTGGTTTTGTTACGTTCCTGGCATTTGATTCGTTTGTTGGACTCTTTACTTGTTTGCTGGTCTCGATTAGCTGTGCGTAACCGTTCTTCTTCAACTATATTTCCGTATACTTGTTTGGTAATGATTTTAAATACAATTCATACTCGTACAGCAGCCATGATACTATGTTTAGTTTACAGTAATGTAAAATTCTGTTAATTAAGTATGAGAGATCAAATCAATAATTTAGGAAATAAGATAGATGGATAGTAATTCTCTGGTACTTTTGAATGCTTGATAATTCTGTTATTCAATTACTCAACTTGTTCTCTGCTTGACTAAAAAGACCCTTTCTTTACATGTATGTTTGGCTTTTATAGCCTCTGTCTTCAGTTAAGGCTTGCAGTTTGTTTCTTTCTATTACAAGACAGTTACATACTTCTGTTCCTATTTGTAACCATAATTGTTTGAACATTTCAAGAATTGTAAAACAGTTAAGAGTTATTTTTTCTAATTACAGAAACTTCCCTTAAATCGACAATGAAACTAACAGTAATCCTAACTGGAAAAGTAAACCATCTAATTGTTGCTGACTTGTAAAATAAAGTAAAAAGAAAAATTATCTTCAGCAGAATTTAACAATTCAGTTTCCCGCTTGTGAACCTGGTTGGAGTCTTTCTGCCTCGTCACTGTGAGCTGGATGCTCCTGAATCAGATAATGAGTTCATCCAATGGATTGGTCTTTCATTGGCATCGTAGTCCTTTTTTAACAATGTAATGAGAAGTCATTTCTAGATATTACTATCACAAAGCGAAACTTCTTCACATATATGTGGTAATGATACACAAAAAATTAACATATATATTAAAAGGTATATATATTAATATATATTATTATTATACTATATTTAGTAATTTTTGGTAATCACATTCAATAATACAATAATTATTAGTTGTTTTATTTTTTGTCGTAAAATCTTTATTTTTATTATTTTTAATTTAATTAAACTATATTTAAATACTAACTACTATATAATCCGTATTTTATATAATAAAATAAATCATTTTTAAATCATTTATTTTAATGTGTGATAATAAAACCTTAAAACAATCCTGATATACCGTAACTTTTCCATTTAGATGATATTCACAGATTTGACCATACTGGAAAGATTTATCTCTGGGTTGTGGATGCCGAAAAAGCTAATGCCAAGCAGAAACTAATTAACTACAGAATGTGTCTCTCTAGTATATATAGAAAATCACACACTTTAATTTCATGCATTTTCATTACACTGCAGCGAAATCAACGGAATGTAAAAGCTATTACCCTCTACAATTTCTAAACTGAAGCCCCATTTGAAACCCTGTCCACACAGATACATGCCCATGGAATAATATAGTGTGATGATACTCACAGTTGTCTCAATCGTTTCCCTTATCGGAGGAGGAATCCATGAAATCCAAAATGCGTTTCATCATCAAGGGCGCATTCTCAGACTTTGGATTCAGGAGATGAAAGACGTGGTTTTCGCCTTCCGTCACAACGAGCTCGACATCTTTGCCGGCCTTTTTCAAGGCCTCGTAATACAATATACCCCTATCTCTTAAGAGATCCTTCTCTGCCACAAATATAAGTGTTCGAAGATACACCAGAGTGGACAGAGCCGGAGAACGGGGTCCATCTGGGTTGCAAAAAGGGTGGTCTCTGTCCGCTCCCATCGGCAGAGAGATGCTCCACATTCCATCCATCGCCTTAATAAAACCCTGCACCTCAGCCACCAACTCGCACTCAATTCGTTCTTCTCCGCCGAAATAGGGATGGACCAGAATGGCCCCTTGGAAACACAGCCCATCCCAATTCCTTCCGCTGGCACGGATGCCCATCTGGTGCACGATGTTGGCCCCGGCACTGTCTCCTGAAAAGAAAACCTTGCTAAAATCTGCGTGAGAAGCGAGCCACGGATCCACAGACACCCCATCCAGCGCCACTGCCTGACTGTCAAGCCATTCAAGAACACCAAAACAATCGTCATAAGCAGTAGGAAGGCGATGCTCAGGGGCCCTCCGGTACTCCACGGACACACAAATCACCTTGGCCTCTGCAGCTACTTTATTAAGATAGCTGTGATAAAGTGGCGATGCAGCCGATTCAACGCAGAAACCCCCTCCGTGAAAGTACACAAGCACCGGGACTTTTTGTTTTACATCTCTGACCTCCAGAGGAGGGAGATAGAGCCGAACGAAGACGCCTGTTTGAGGATCCAGCACAACGTCCTTGGATGCTACTTCCTCGTCAAACTTATCATCATGTGAATTAGGGGGTACCGTTCCCCTGTCCATCAAGCGTTCAACCGTCCCATCTTCGTAGACTCTGATAAAACTGGGAACTTCAAATACGATTGGTGAAGACGACGACGACTCCATAATTATGGTGAGACCAGAAGGGAGCAGATCGTAAAATCCCAGAGGTAGCGGTAGCCTGCATTCAATGCTGTGAACACATTGGCGGGGATCTATAATCCCTGCATTATTGCACGCGATGTGCTAAACGACAATACTAGTTCGTAATCGCTGAACTCTTCTTCCTAAAATTTCCATCCCTATCAGATTCTTGTAGTAGATTCTCTTTCTTTCTACAAAAATCTTAACAAAAGACAAACTTGTTAGGGTGGATACATTTTCTCTTTGGGAAATTCCATTCAAGTCATAAATTTAGTCGTACAGATTCATCGAAATTAGAAATTATTAGGGTGGATTCATCGAATATCTATCTTTGTACGAGTGTGTAAATTTTAAAATAATATATAAATGTGATCAGGGTCGATCCACTCGAACTTCCTGAAATTATTGAAGTTTATTGTTTTAAGACGGAAAAAATTAGTGAAAATTAAAGGATTTTGTTAATTATTTTTAAATAAAAGTGATGGTATTTAAAAGGGTTAGGAGTCTATCGTGTGAGAAAATATTTAGTATTCTCTCGTCAAGCTTTCTCATGTTTATTTAATTATAGAATTAAAATTTAAATAGGTGCACATTTTTAAAGAGGGATATGTTTCTAATTATTAAACTCGCATTTCTTTTAAATAGTATTCAAATTAGTTTTTTTTTTATTATTTAAAGTTGTATTAAATTATTTCTTGTTAATTTAAGGGATAACAAATATAGTATTATGTATTATTAAGTAGTTAAAGTTTTCAAAGATACTAAATCAAAATTATCAAAGTTAAGGAACAACACAATCACTAAATGTTCCAAACAAGAATGTTTAATATATTTAATATTCTTTTTAGTTGTGTTTGTTGAAAAATGCGCAACAAGAAATACTAAATTTAGAATGTGCTAAAAAATAGAATGTCTAAAAATAGCATGTCTAAAAATAGCAGTTTGGCAGTGAGATCATTGGCCACATTGGGTGAGAAATAGCATTTCTAGGTCCTTTCCTATTTATAGCAGTCCCTAGTCTATCTATAGGAAGTAAAATTAATTTTGGTCTTAACAACAGTTGGAAATATTAATTAATTAATTCAGTTGAGTTAATTAGTTAAATAAATTCGAATTTGAAGTCTTTGTAAGCATGCACATGAGTTGTCCCATTGATTGAGGCATTTATCCTTAATTTCCTTCCACTGATTGAGGGAATAAGTATGAGTTCTATAATGAGAGAATTAGTTGACTTAGTTTTAACTAGTCAAGACCAGTTAGATTATTTTAACAAGTTGTTAAAATAATAAAATATAGTTTGTTAATGCTTGCATGCATGTGACAACTATTATTTTAGATAACTGAGAATTCACTCATGGATAACTGTTGCATGTCAGTTCTGTTAGAGACCCAGTTGAGATCAGATGTGGGATAGTGTACTATCAGACGCTTGGATATTTCTAGTAAGTATTCCTTGCATGGCGAATGATCTATTATAAGAGATTGGAGGACTTGTGGCCTATATATTGAGGCCTAGGTAGTCCATGATTTTTATCTCATGATTGAAGATCATCAAAGTACAAAGGAAGCAGGATAGCTATTGAGCTGATTCTTTTTGTATTGTGAAGAGGATTTCCACTTGATTGATAGTACAATGTTGGGGTTTTATGCTGGTGCTTTCCTCAGTGATATTTCTGTGTTATGTGTGATTGATTTCTCTTGATCATTTATGCATGTTTCTACTTGATGTTGCTCATGAATTCGATTATGCTTCTACTTAATGTTTTGTAGAAATACAACAAGTATTATGCTTTAGGACATTGCACATATCAGTTTGTTCTACAGGTAAAATTTCTACATGTTATCAGAGCACAGGTGATCAAGCAAGAACAATATACTGAGAGGAGATTTCAAAGTTTTGAGTTTTGGACCGAGAGTTTGCAGAGTAGATCTGAAAATTTCTATACAAAAATTTCAGAAATAAATAACAGATTTGGATTCCTTGCGGAAAATTACTCAAAAAAAAAAAATCGACTGAATTAGAGTTTGGATGAGGGAAATATCGTTGATTTCAAATCAGCTCCTTTTCTAGAAAATTTCGTAATGGCGGGAAAGTCGAAATAGATTAGTGTGCTAGCCAAGAACCTATATGCACTGGAGGTACAAGATGCATGCAAAGCCTTGAGGAGCAAGGCAAAGGTTAGAGACTTGGTGGTTGAGAGGGAGGGCATATTACCTCTCAACATGCAGAGCCAGAAGAAGTTTGAGACGATTATGGAGGAGCCACGATTGGTGCAGCAGCTTGAGGAGGTTGTGGAATAGCCACAATAGGGGAAGCTGAGTGTAGATCGAGTAGAGACATCTACTCATGCAGAGACCTCTAGTAGGGGGAAACTTCGAGCCAAGTGGGCTGAGGGATCACATTCAACCATATCTCCAGGTAGGAGGTGGGGCGATATAGAGTGATCGTCCCAAGGAGGAGGGGTAGGATCCTTGAGGTACCCAACCACTTGGATGAGACCTTGCTATGAGAGCCATGATGTGGAGTAGCAAGAACTGACTAATTGGGTAGAGACAGATGCAGATGGAGTGGCAGAGAGAGCGACAGTGTAGGGAATCCCAGGACAGCACATATCTAGTAGGTTGTAGTAATCCGAGAGGCATAAGTGTTTTGCACAGTGCTAGGTGGCACAAAGAGGTGTGCAATGGTACAAGACGCATGGAGATGTTGCAATAGCGCAGATGTTAGAGAGGGAGCACTTGTCAGCAGCAGGTAGAGCTTCAGCATCAAAGTATGTTCCTAGCCCAACAGCGTGGTTAGTTGGGAGTGTTTTTGTTCCAAGTGTTGCTGGAGCAAGTGGACTAGGTAGATGTGTTGCATGTTGAACATTCCAAAGTTACAGGATCAGGTTCAAGAGGAAGCCCTTCTTATGAGAGGGAGTGTTGAAAAATGTGCAACAAGAAATGTTAAATTTAGAATGTGCTAAAAAAATAGAGTGTCTAAAAATAGCATGTCTAAAAATAGCAGTTTGGCCAGTGAGGTCATTGGCCACATTGGGTGAGAGGTGAAACTACTAAAAATAGAAAGTTCTAAGAGTAGGAGAGGGAATAGAAAACAACTCCACCAAAACTAAACTATCCAAGCGTACACTAATCCTCACAAGCCTTTTTATTAATGAGGCCTCTATTTTCTTCATTTTCCTCTACGCATGAAAATTATGATATTTTACCTTCTATTTCTCCTAATTTCAATTATTTCATTAATAAATTGCCAATTAATGGCTTCTTTCCTTTCCAAAGCCTATGCCATTCCCTTTGCCAATATCCTTAGCCATAATAAACCAAATGAATACCTACACTAGGATGTCTTTCCCAACATTCAGCTTGGAATACATGTCACATCAATGTCATTTGATATATTTTTACATGGATATTTAACCAGGGCTATTAAAGAATTGTCCCCTTGCGCGAAAACCCTCCTCGGTGTTCAATGACACCTATAACAGACACAACAACTGAAAATAAAACATACTGCCAATGGAGCTTTATAAGGTAGCTTGTTGTAGTATTTACAATGACCATATGCTAAAACATGACAAACATATAATTTACTAGAGCTTTATAGCATAACTCATTACGATAGTTACAATAATAACCACATATACACACACACAATCGCTTCAACCCGCAAATAACTATACTGTCTATTGAGCTTTATAAATCCAACTCAATACAATATTTACAATTTATTTATTTGCTTCTAGTCAATACATAACCTAAATGTGTTTCCTTTCTTTTTGACAAATAAGACTGGTGCACCCCATGGTGAAACACTTGGTCTGATGTACCCATTTCTTAATAATTCATATAATTGCATTTTTAACTCTGCTAATTCTGGTACAGTCATCTGGTAAGGTGCTTTTGATACTAGTGCCACTCTTGCTATTAATTCTATAGAAAAAATTATCTTTCTCTTAGGTGGAGAACTAGGAATTTCATAAAGATATACATCTTTATAGTCTCGAACAACTAATCATTCAAGTATTTAGCTTGTTTTTCTTGTCAGTGGTCCTCTACATGAATGGAAAAGTGTTGGCATCCTTTCCTTGCTTCCCTATTTAGTTGTAAAGCATATAATTGTCACATATAAATGGCCTATGTATGCCTTTTAAAATTTGAGTTTCTCAATTGTCTAGAGTGCAGGTACTAATTTTATTAAGAAACTAACAATTTTCATTTCCCCTCCAACCCATCCATCCCTACCAAAATTTCATATGAACCTAATAGAAGAATGTTCAAAGACATAGTGGTAAGGTTCCCATTTGAAATAACAAGGAAGGTCTTCACCCAACTAGGAATTTCTCTTCTTTTTCTAGTAGCCAACTCGACCAACCATGAATTTATGTACCTTTTAGATTAACTTTACATTTTTCTACAATATTGAGACTAATATAACTCAAACTAGAAATACGATTTATTAGGAAAAAAAAAAAAAAAAAAAAAAAAAAAAAAAAAAAAAAAAAAAAAAAAAAAACAAAAAACATGGGTTGGTTTAAAAAACATTATTCTAATCTCTACCATGGTGGGATTGATGTTGTGTATACCACTCTGCCAATGCTGCATTTATACGTAATATTCCTGGCTACATATAATGGACGGGGCCTATTGATATCTATATATTCCACACATATATCGTATTATAGGGATAGGTTTGAAAAATATGGGGTTATCCACAACCCAACAACTTCAGGTTATTTATCCTTCCCATTAAATCCCTAATTCTATTATTTAGATCTAATTTGAGTCTGTCTTTGTGTTCTTTGGGTTTCACTGCTATTTTTCATAACGTTTCAACCTTCATTTCCCCCACCAAATTGCTTTGCAGGTCTAGTTTTTCTTCCTTTAATTCCATGGGAAAATATATCCGTGTTTTTAGAAGGCCATGATTTCATTCTTACATTCCTCTGCTTGGCCTACTAATATCATATTCTTCCGTTTCTAATGGCCTCATCCATTGTTTTAGGATTATTGTACTCAATTTTTTATTTAAAAGAGAAAGGAAAAGACATAATAAAGAATTTCACTTTAGCTTTTTCTTCTTATAGGTATGGTACATACCACAAAACATGAGTAAATTCCATCACTA